>CM053787.1:883900878-884025878 GCA_028749045.1 Cupressus sempervirens
ATAGGTCACCCTATGACCCCCTTTGACCCATTAAATGATGACATATGTCTCTAGGGGTCCAAGGACCCCTAAGAACATATTAGAATTCTTCATATCAGTCATAAGGTGACCCCCTTTGACCATTTAGATGACAACATATGGTCCTAGGGGTCCAGGGACCCCTAGGGACATATTAGAATTGTTCATATGGGTCAAAGGGGGTCATATGGTGACCTATGACCCCTTTTGACCCATTAAATAATGGCATATGTCCCTAGGAGTCCAAGGACCCCTAGGGACATATTAAAATTATTCATATGGGTCAAAGGGGGTCATAAGGTGACCTATGATGCCCTTTGAGCCATTAAATGATAACATATGTCCCTAGAGGTCCAAGGGCCCCTAGGGACATATTAAAATTGTACATATGGGACAAATGGGGTCATAGACTGACCTATGACCCCTTTTGACCCATTAAATAATGACATATATCCCTAAAGTTCCTAGGATCCCTCAAGACATATTAGAATTGTTCAAATGGTCAAACGGGGTCATATGTTTACCCTATGACCCCCTTTGATCGATTAAATGATGACATATGTCTCTAGGAGTTCTACAACTCTTAAAGACATATTAGAATTGTTCATATGGGTCAAAGAGGGTTATAGGGTGACCTATGACCCCCTTTGACACATTAAATGACGAAATATATCCCAAGGGGTCCTAGGACCCCTGGGGACATAATAGAATAGTTAATATGGGTCAAAGGGGGTCATAGGGTGAACTATTACCCCCTTTGACCCATTAAATGACAAAATATGTTCTTAGGGGTCCAAGGACCCCTAGAGAAATTTTAGAATTATTCATATGGGTCAAAGTGGTTCATAGGGTGACCTATGAACCCCTTTGACCCATTCAATAATGGCATATGTCCCTAGGGGTCGTAGGACCCTTGGAGACATCTTAGAATTGTTCATATGGTCAAAGGGGGTCATAGGTTCACCTTATGACCACCTTTGACTCAATAAATGATGACATATGTCTCTAGGGGTCCTAGAACCCCTAGGGACATATTAGAATTGTTCATATGGGTCAAAAAGGGTCATATGGTGATCTATGACCTATTTTCACCCATTAAATGATGACATATGTCCCTAGGGGTCTCAGATCCCCTAAGGATATATTACAATGGTTAATATGGGTCAAAGGGGGTGATAGGGTGACCTATGACCCCCTTTGACCCATTAAATGATGACATATGTCCCTAGGGGTCCAAAGACCCCTAGGGACATATTAGAATTGTTCATATGGGTCAAAGGGGGTCATAAGGTCACCTATGAACTCCCTTCACCGAAACTGTAGGGACATATTAGAATTGTTCATATGGTTCAAACGGGGTCATAGGTTCACCTTTTGACCTCCTTTGACCCATTAAATAATGACATATGTCCCTAGGGGTCCTAGGACCCATAGGCACATATTAAAATGGTTAATATGTGTGAAAGGGGGTCATAGTGTGACTATGACCCCCTTTGACCCATTAAATGATGAAATATGTCCTTAGGGGTCCAAGGGCCATTAAGGACATATTAAAATTGTTCATATGGATCAAAGGGGGTCATAGGGTGACCTATGACCCCTTTTGACTCATTAAATGATGACATATGTCCCTAGGGGTCGAAGGACCCCTAGGAACATATTAGAATTATTCATATGGCTCAAAGGGGATCATAGGGTGATCTATGACCCCCTTTGACCCATTAAATGATGACATATGTCCTTAGGACCCCTAGGGACATATTAGAATTGTTCGTGTAGTGAAAGTAGGTCATAGGTTCACCCTTTGACCTCTTTTCACCATTAAATGACGACATATGTCTGTAGGAGTCCTAAGACCCTTAGGTACATATTAGAATGGTTAAAAGGGGTTATAAGGTGACTTATGATGCCTTTTGATCCATTAAATGATGACATATGTCGCTAGAAGTCTGAGGACCCCTAGGGACATATTAGAATTGTTCATATGGTCAAAGGGGGTCATAGGTTCACCTTATGACCCCCTTTGACCCATTAAATGATGACATATGTCCCTAGGAGTCCTAGGACCCCTAGCAACATATTAGAATGGTTAATATGGGTCAAAGAGGGTGATAGGGTGACCTATGACCCACTTTGACCCATTAAATGATAACATATGTCTTTAGGGGTTCAAGGACACCTAGGGACATATTAGAATTGTTCATATGGGTCAAAAGGGGTCATAGGGTGACCTATGACTCCCTTTGACCCATTAAATGATGACATATGTCCCTGGGGGTCCTAGGACCCCTAAGGACTTATTAGAGTAGTTAATATAGGTCAAAAGGTGTCATAGTGTGACCAATGACCCCCTTTGACCTATTAAATGATAAAATATGTCCCTAGGAGTCCAAGTACCCCTAAGGATATATTAAAATTGTTCATATGGGTCAGCGGGGTTCATAGGGTGACCTATGACTCCCTTTGACCCATTAAATGATGACATATGTCCCTAGTGGTCGAAGGACCCTTAGGGACATATTAGAATTGTTCATATAGCTCAAAAGAGATCATAGGGTGACTTATGACCTCTTTTGACCCATTAAATGATGACATATGCCCGTAGGGGTCATAGGACCCCTAGGGACATATTAGAATTATTCATATGGTCAAAGAGGGTCATAGGTTCACCCTTTGACCCCCTTTGACCATTAAATGATGACATATGTCCGTAGGGGGTCCTAGGACCCCTAGAGACATATTAGAATTGTTCATATATGTGAAAGGGGGTCATCGGTGTCCTATGACCCCTTTTGACACTTTAAAAAATGACATATGTCCTTAGGGGTCTTAGGACCCCTAAGGACATATTAGAATGGTTAATATGGGTCAAAGGGGTGATAGGGTGACCTATCACCCCCTTTGACCCATTAAATGATGACATATGTCCTTAGGGGTCCAAGGACCCTTAGGGAAATATTAGAATCATTCATATGGGTCAAAAGGGGTCACAGGGTGACCTATGACCCCCTTTGACCTATTAAATGATGTCATATGTCCTTAGGGGTCAAAGGACCCCTAGGGATATATTAAAATTGTTACTATGGGTCAAAGGGGGTCATAGGGTGACCTATGACCCCTTTTAACTTATAAAATGATGACATATGTCCCTAGGGGTCCTAGGGACATATTAGAATTGTTCATATGGTCAAAAGGGGTCATAGGGTCAGCTATGACCCCCTTTGACTCAGTAAATGATGACATATGTCTCTAGGGGTTCTAGTACCCCCAAGGACATATTGCAATTATTCATATGGGTCAAATGGGCACCCTATGACCCCCTTTGACCCGTTAAATGACAACATATGTGCCTAGGGGTCCTAATACCCCTACAGACATTAGAATTGTTCATATGGTCAAAGGGGGTCATACATTTGCCCTCTAATCCCCTTTGATCCATTAAATGATGACACATGTCTCTAGGGGTCCTAAGACCCCTAGATATATATTAGAATTGTTCATATGAGTCAAAGGGGGTTATAGGGTGACCTATGACCCCCTTTGAGCTATTAAATGATGACATATTAGAATTGTTCATATGGTCGAAGGGGGTTATAGGTTCACCCTTTGACCCCCTTAGACCCATTAAATGACAACATATATCTCTAAGGGTCCTAGGACCACTAGGGACATATTGAAATTGTTCATATGGATCAAAGGGGGTCAGAGGGTGACATATGACCCCCTTTGATCCATTAAATAATGACATATGTCCCTAGGGCTCCTAAGACCCCTGGGGCCATATTAGAATTGTTCATATGGTCAAATGGGGTTATAAGGTGACCTATGACCCCCTTTGACCCATTAAATGATTACATATGTCCCTAGTAATTATGGGACCCCTAGGGACATATTAGAATGGTTAATATGGGTCAAAGGGGGTCATAGTGTGACCTATGACCCCCTTTGACCTATTAAATGATGAAATATGTCCCTAGGGGTCCAAGGACCCCTAGAAACATCAAAATTACTCATATTGGTCCCATTAAATGACGACATATGTCTCTAGTGGTCGAAAGACCCTTAGGGACATATTAGAATTGTTCATATGAGTCAAAAGGGGTTATAGGTTCACCCTATTTGCCCCTTTAACTTATTAAAAAATGACACGATGTCCCTAGGGGTCCTAGGACCCCTAGGGACATATTAAAATTTTTTATATGATTCAAAGGGGGTCATAAGGTGACCTATGACCCCCATTGACCCATTAAATTACGACATATGTCCCTAGGGGTCCAAGGACCACTAGGGACATATTAGAATTGTTCATATGGGTCAAAGTGGGTCATAGGGTGACCTATGACCCCCTTTGACCCATTAAATGATGATATATGTCCCTAGGAGTTAAAGGACCCCTAGGGACATATTAGAATTGTTGATATGGCTCAAAGGGGATCATAGGGTGACCTATGACCCCTTTTGACCCATTAAATGATGACATATGTCCTCAGGGGTCCTAGGACCGCTAGGGACATATTAGAATTTTTCATATGGTGAAAGGGGGTCTTAAGTTCACCCTTTGACCCCTTTGACCATTAAATGACAATATATGTCCCTAGGGGTCCTAAGACCCCTAGGGACATATTAGAATGGTTAATATGGGTCAAAGGGGGTTATAGGGTGACTTATGATGCGCTTTAACCCATTAAATGATGACATGTGTTGATAGGATTTCGAAGACCCCTAGGGACATATTAGAATTGTTCATATGGTCAAACGGGGTCATAGGTTGACCTTATGACCCCCTTTGACCAATTAAATGATGACATATGTCCATAGGACCCCTAGTGACATATTAGAAAGTTTAATATGGGTCAAAGGGGGTGATAGGGTGACCTATGACCCCTTTTGACCTATTAAATGATGACATATGTCTCTATGGGTCCAAGGACTCCTGAAAACATATTAGAATCATTCATATGGGTCAAAGGGGGTCATAGGGTAATAGGGTGACCTATGACCCCCTTTGGCCCATTAAATGATGACATAAGTCCCTAGGGGTCCTAAGACCCCTAGGGACATATTAGAATTGTTCATATGGGTCAAAGGGGGTCATAGGTTCACCCTTTGACCTCCTTTGACCTTCTAAATAATTACATATATCCCAAGGGGTCCTAGGACCCCTAGAGACATTAGAATTATTCATATGGGTCAAAGGGGGTCATAGGGTGACATATGACCCCCTTTCACCCATTAAATGATGACATATGTCCCTAGGGGTCTTGGGACCCCAAGGGACATATTAGAAAGGTTAATATGAGTCAAAAGGGATCCTAAAATGTCCTTTTTCTAATTTTATATGATATTTCAAGCCTCTAATCAAATCTTTAAGATCAAACAACCAATATTTCAAAGATCCACCAATTTCTCAATAAACTCCAAATCGGGTATGTCGAAAATAGTGCCAAAAGCTTCACAACTTCACATATTATCAATAAATTTGAAAGTTGAAATTTTAATATAAATTTCAGCAGTATAATAACCTCCAAAATGACATTTCTAGATCTGTATAACATTAACACAATAGCTCCCAAATGGAAGACAAAAACAATGTTCATCGAGCTCCTGAAAACAACACAAAATAGCCAAAAATACCACCAAAGCATTGATAATCTATCACAAAAGTATAATCATAACCAAATACATATGTTTAGCTATATTTTAACATCTAAATGTCTGATATATAGTAGCAACTCAAACTGATATGAAATACTCAACCAGAAACACCAAACTCTTACAAAAAAACACACCCGAAAATCCATAAATCTGCACTGTTCAGCACAAAGGCAAACTCCGCATGAGCATGCACATGGAATGGCCTCAAACTTGCATCCTTAGCCATCCTAGAAACTTGAAAAATCCCATTCTTGGGTCTCCTTCTCCATAGGTTTGGCAGCCTCTAAAGAACAACAAAGAAATGAGCCAAAATCAAGTTCTGAAATTAGCCCAAAATGCCTCCAAACCCCTTAAAAGAGGGCATAACCCTAACTCACGTCCAAGAGGGGTTAATAAAACATATTTTAATAATAATTTTCATTTATTAGTCCATTAGCTTCCAAAGATTATCCTCTTTTTCCAAAACTTCACCCTTTTGGGCTTGCCTGCCTTAGCAAAGATTATTATTTTTAATTATTTGAAAAGGGGACATGACAAGTCCTCCCCTTCCAAATATTGCTTGTCCTCAAGAAATGTCTAAAAAATAAACTAATCAATCCACCTGGATCCCAAATGTAGTCATGAACTATACTATCATCAATTAACACAGGCTCCTGCAATATAACTAAGAGGAATCCATAATCAAACTGACAATTACTGCTCAACTAAACTCCAAAGTCACAACATCTACAATCAGAAACCCACGAGACACAAACTCTTAAAACATCAAAACCCAAGTAAAGTGGAAAAATCAAACTGCCAACATATTAAATACCATCAATGCATCACACTGGTCTATATAGAATGTACAATCCAACTCTTCAACAATGGTGAATGCTCCTGAATAAAACTGTACCAAGTACGGAGAATCCACAAACTATACAACTCTTGCAGTCAACATAACTCTACAGATCACCGACCACTGTCTCATAACCATAACTCCCATGCACCCCTGATGGTGAAAAGACATCACAAGATAAACAGCAAAAAATGGAACCCAAACCAAATTTGTCTGCCATCAACTCCTCAGCACAAGGATCAAATGCTAACTGACCTCAATCAACAACTCACCATGAACAAGTGACACAACCCACTGTGACTGATCACCAGCTAAGTCAGGAGATGTCATAGCCAAAGGAGTAGAATCAATAACAACACCCACTAAAGCATCACTCCAAAACTCCTGCTCTAAGTCATGTATATTCAAGCTATCAACTGCATAACCTATTGCCATGTTGTGTCCATCACAACTCTCATCCTGCGGCGTCAAACTATCCCATAACTGATGATAAGCACTAGGAACCAAAGTACATCTCTATATCATCATCTCATCAACATGGTCATCAAAGGTGGATTGATGAGCATACCTCACAATGTAATGTTGATAGAATGCGCCAATCTCAGTTAGTGGCTCAGACTGCAATCCAGATGTAACTAACTACAATCGATCACTAACCAAGTTAGAACTGATTACTACCTCTGAAGACATGGCCAAGGGAGTAGTATTACTAGCAGGAACCATGCCAACTGTCGGCTCACCATTATCACACATAGTCTTTGATACAACATATCTAGTCTTTGTTCCATTAGTACTAGAGGTCACCACCATGTCAGGCATACCACAACACTTTGCTGCAACACCCAACTCAATTGAACCTAAATAGTGGGGAAAAACCCGATATGCCAATGTTATTATCAAGGATGGATGCATCTCCATCTCCACTATCTTTGACAATCTCGACCATGGACATCCTCAGATCACCAGACACCACAGTTTGTGACTGTACAGAATCTGGTAAAGCCTGTAGTTGCTCTAACTCCATGGTCACCTTAGCCAAATGAAACTGTGACTCCTTGAAAGCCAACTGTGTACTCTCAAGAATCTTAGAAGTCACCTCAAGCTACTAAGTAAGCTCACTCACCTCATCTTCCTTGGCCGACAATGCATTGTATGTTGTACTACCCCACTCCATAAGATAATCTCTATCGGCTACCAACTGCATATAATCCTGTCTCAAAATCCAAAAAGCCTCCCATAAAGAGTCAAACTCTGTCAAGGAAAGGTAATTGCCTCCTTGCTCATCACTAGTAGGAGAACCCCATCCATAAACTGCTAAAAATTGATGAACAACATCGAAATGTTGGCAAGCAATACCAATGTCTTTCTCACTAGCTCTCAACTGACTAGACACATGATGGCACTGGCTAGACTGTATCTTTCAAACCTCCTCTAACACACTATCTAAAGGAGTATCCTCAAGGCTACTGGTCTCTAGAGTATTACCATCCATATCATGCGAATCAACTCCAAAGTTCATATCAACATACGGAGTATCAAAAATTGTAGCACTGCTATCCAACTCCTTTATACCAAAAGAAACCACCAAGGAAACTAAGTCTTCAAAACTACCCATTGCATCCTCCTGGATGTCATCAATGCCAATATGATCTTGAGACTCATCTGTACACACTACCAAATATGAAAGATCATCAGCACATTCTAAAAAAAATGGTCGACTAGATATATGAACAAAGCCCAACACCAGTATATAAAAACTAATACCGACATCGGATAAGCTCTTGGCACAAGAAAAGACAACACTGTGCAATCTACTAATCAAATCCATGATAGCACCCAAACAATCACTGCTACCAAAAAGTGTAAAAGATTTCGAATCAACTAAATTCCAAATGCCAATATAATAATCTCGAGTCCATATTCGTAAACTATAATCAGCTGGTAACTCAAGCAAACTCCTCACCTGAGTAATATGATGAATACGAACTAACTCCACATACCTATCTAACATTGTCCCTGTATCCTTGATGTGAATGCAAGATGAACTCGCAACATTATCAATGACCACATATGATCTATCATTCATAAAAAGCTGAGTATCAGGAGTGCAAGATGAAACTAAACTCAATTCCATGCCATGCTTATCCCCATGTCTCTCCCAATCTTGTAATGCCAATGGAGTATTCACCAAAGAAGCTTGAGTGTCCTCAAGCTCATGAGAAAGCCTGTCAACTTCCTCCTCCTTAATCCTCAAGGCATCTGAATAGTCTCCAAAAGGGCTAAGAAGATGGTCATGATCTAATAGAAGATGTAAATAACTCAACTTCATCATTCCCATTCCTTCCCTAATCGCTTGTAAGTCAACACAAGAAGACTTTTCCTGAACTCCCTTATGTCTACCCTGTAACTGAATCATTTGAATGTGATCCTCTATCATATCCCATATCCTGTCATGATGAGATAATGAAATCACAATACTATCTTTGTTCACCTTCAGTTGGCTGGACAAATCATGTGAAGTACTACCTGCCTCAATCTCATGTGATGAAGCATCTAATTGTGCCTGGTACTCTTTCTCAGCAAAGTCATGAATGCTCAATGTCTGCTCATCTCTACCAAATATCTCACCATCATGCAAAACAACATCCTCATAATCATCATCTAAACCCACTACCTCCTGTGGTAGAGTAGAATCTGAGACCTTTGCCTGGCTATAAGCTAGTTTCTCAAACTCCTCATGCAAGTTCTTGGTAATTGTGTCATCTTCCCTATGATAAAATTTTCCAAATAAAAATCCAGTCAACTTATCCACCTTAGTTGGGTCGGACAACATGTCATTCATCATATGGTGGTGCTCAACCAACTATTCAGACATGTCATGGCTTATTTTCTTAAGTTTATCTCGAATGTCTAAATAACCATCCTTTCTACTGTTCTGACTCTAGATATCAATTGTCCAAGATCGTGTCCTCTGAGACTCTGTACTAGACCTATCCATTCTGGATAAAGTAGAGTGTAACCCCAATAGGTTATAACTTCTTCAAACACCAAGAATCTTTATACTTCAGATGTTTAACATTTCATCAACACTTTGCAAGCAATGGGTTGTATGACTGATATAATTTTTCAGATTGCTTGGATGTCTTGGAAGAATTTCTTTGCCATCTCATTTGGATCAGCCAGACTTTTTCATTCCTTGGATTTTGTACTTTCACTTTCAACTAGAGGTTTGATCCAAAAAAATTTATTCTTTTCTCGCTGCAAATATCCCTTTTCTCTTTCACTTAGTTGCATGCAACCATAAATTTTGATATGAAGCTGACTAGAAGCAACATGCAACCACCAAATTCACCAAGAACTAACATGCAAATGATTAGAAGTAGCATGCAACCATAAATTTTGACATGCAGCTGATTAGAAGCAACGTGCAACCACCAAATTCAAAAAGAACTAACATGCAAATCATCTAAACTCCCTTATGTCTACCCTGTAACTGAATCATCTGATTGTGATCCTCTATCATATCCCACATCCTATCATGATGAGATAATGAAGTCACAATACTATCTTTGTTAACCTTCAGCTGGCTGGACAAATCATGTGAAGTACTACCTACCTCAACCTCATGTGACGAAGCATCTAACTATGCCTGGTACTCTTTCTCAGCAAAGTCATGAATGCTCAATGTCTACTCATCTCTACCAGGTATCTCACCATCATGCACAACAATATCCTCATAATAATCATCTAAACCCACTACCTCCTATGGCAGAGTAGAATCTAAGACCTCTGCTTGTCTATAAGCTAGTTTCTCAAGCTCCTCATGCAAGTTCTTGGTAATTGTGTCATCTGCCCTGTGAGAAAATTTGCCAAATAGAAATCCAGTCAAGTTATCCACCTTAGCTAGGTTGGACAACATGTCATTCATCATACAGTGGTACTCAACCAACTATTCAGACATTTCATGGCTTATTTTCTTAAGTTTATCTCGAATATCTAAATAACCATCCTTTCTACTATTCTGACTTTAGATATCAATTGTCCAAGATCGTGTCCTCTGAGACTCTGTACTATACCTAACCATTATGGATAAAGTAGAGTGTAACCCCAATAGGTTATAACTTCTTCAAACACCAAGAATCTTTATACTTTAGATGTTTGACATTTCATCAAACACTTTGCAAGCAAGGGGTTGTATGACTGATATAATTTTTCAGATTGCTTGGATGTCTTGGAAGAATTATTGTGCCATCTCATCTAGATCAGCCATACTTTTTCCTTCCTTGGATTTTGTACTTTTACTTTCAACTAGAGATTTGATCAAAAAAAAATTATTCTTTTCTCGCTGCAAATATCCCTTTTCTCTTTCACTTAGTTTCATGCAACCATAAATTTTGACATGTAGTTGATTAGAAGCAACATGCAACCATTAAGTATTACATGCAAGATTTCGGTAGTTGTCAAAACTGACATGCAAACTTCTACAAACCCTCAAGCTGGAAAGATCATAGCTCTGATACCACTAAAATTTCCCTTTTCTAATTTTATATGATATTTCAAGCCTCTAATCAGATCTTTAAGATCAAACAACCAATATTTCAAAGATCCACCAATTTCTCAATAAACCCCAAATCGGGTATGCCAGAAATAGTGCCAAAAACTTCACAACTTGACATATTATCCATAAATCTGAAATTGGAATTTTTATAAGAATTTCAGTAGTATAACTACCTCCAAAATGACATTTCTAGATTTTTATAACATTAACACAAAAACTCTCAAACGGAGGACAAAAACAATGCTGATCGGGCTCCTAAAAATAACACAAAATAGCTGGAAACACCACCAAAGCATTGATAATCTATCACAGAAGTATAACCATGAAAAAATAAATATATTTAGCTCTATTTTAACATATAAATGTATGATATACAACAGCAAACCAAAATGATATGAAATACTCAACCAGAAACATCAAACTCTTACAAAAAAATACACCTGAAAATTCCAAAATCTGCACTGTTCAGCACAAAGGCAAAGTCTGCACAAGCATGCACATGGAATGGCTTCAAACTATCATCCTTAGCCTTCTTGAAAACCTACAAACTTTCATTCTTGGGTCTCCTTCTCCACAGGTTTGGCAGCCTCTGAAGAACAACAAAGAAATGAGCCAATATCAAGTTCTGGAATCAGCCCAAAATGCCTCCAAACTCCTTAAAAGAGGGCATAATCCTAACATATTGGAAAAGTTAGTATGGGTCAAAGGGGGTCATAGTGTGACCTATGACCCCCTTTGACCTATTAAATGAGAAAATATGTCCCTAGGTGTCCAAGGACCCTTAGGGACATATTAAAATTGTTCATATGGATCAAAGGGGGTCATAGGGTGACTTATGACTCCCTTTGACCCATTAAATAACAACATATGTCCCTAGTGGTCAAAGGACCCTTAGGAACAAATTAGAATTGTTCATATGGCTTAAAGGGGATCGTAGGGTGACTTATGACCCCCTTTGACATATTAAATGATGACATATGTCCGTAAGGGTCCTAGGACCCCTAGGGACATATTAGAATTGTTCATATGGTCAAAAGGGGTCATAAGTTCACCTTTTCACCCCCTTTGACCATTAAATGATGATATATGTCCCTAAGGGCCCTAGTACCCCTAAGGACATTAGAATTGTTCATATGTGTCAAAGGGGGTCATAGGTGACCTATGACCCCGTTTGACCCCTTAAATGACGACATATGTCCTTAGGGTCCTAAGACCCCTAGGAACATATTAGAATAATTAATATGGGTCAAAGAGGGTGATAGAGTGACCTATGACCCCCTTTGACTCATTAAATAATGACATATGTCCCTAGGGTTCCAAGGACCCCTAGGGACATATTAGAATCATTCATATGGGTTAAAGGGGGCCATAGGGTGACCTATGACCCCATTTGACCTATTAAATGATGTCATATGTCCCTAGGGGTCCAAGGACCCTTTGGGACATATTAGAATTGTTACTATGGGTCAAAAGGGGTTATAGGATGACCTATGACCCCTTTTAACCTATTAAATGATGACATATGTCCCTAGGAGTCCAAGGGACATATTAGAATTGTTCATATGATCAGAAGGGGTCATAGGGTGACCTATGACCCCCTTTGACCTGTTAAATTATAACATATGTCCCTAGGGGTCCTAAGACCCCTAAGGACATTAGAATTGTTCATATGGTCAAAGGGTTTTATAAGTTTGCCCTATAATCCCCTTTGATGCATTAAATGATGAAACATGTCTCTAGGGGTCCTAAGACCGCTACATACATATTAGAATTGTTCATATGGGTCAAAGGGGTTTATAGGGTGACCTATGACCCCCTTTCACCTATTAAATGATAACATATTAATATTGTTTATATGGTCGAAGGGGGTCATAGGTTCACCCTTTGACCCCCTTTCACCCATTAAATGACAACATATGTCTCTAGGGGTCCTAGGACCCCTTAGGGACATATTAAAATTGTTTGTCTGGATCAAAGCGGGTCATAGGGTGACATATGACCCTCCTTTGACTCATTAAATGATGACATATGTTCCTAGGGGTCTTAGGACCCCTAAGGACATATTATAATTGTTCATATGGTCAAATGGGGTCATAGGTCACTACTTAAATGATGACATATGTCCCTACGGATACTAAGACTCCTAGGGACATACTAGAATTGTTCATATAGTCAAAGGGCATCATAGGTTCACCTTAATACCCCCTTTGACCCATTAAATTCTTACATATGTCCCTAGGGGTTATAGGACCCCTAGGGACATATTAAAATAGTTAATATGGGTTAAAGGGGGTTATAGAGTGACCTATGACGCCCTTTGACCTATTAAATGATGACATATGTCGCTAGAGGTCTGAGGACCCCTAGGGACATATTAGAATTGTTCATATGGTCAAAGGAGGTCATAGGTTCACCCTATGACCCCCTTTGACCTATTAAATGATGACATATGTCCCTAGGGGTCATAGGACCCCTAGCGACATATTAGAATTGTTCATATGGGTCAAAGGGGGTCATAGGGTGACCTATGACCCCCTTTGACCCATTAAATGATGACATAAGTCCCTAAAGGTCCTAGCACCTCTAAGGACATAGTAAAATTGTTTATATGGGTCAAAAGGGGTCATAGGTTCACCCTTTGACATCCTTTGACCCATTAAATAATGACATATGTCCCAAGGGGTCCTAGGACCCCAAGCAACATATTATAATTGTTCATTTGGGTCAAAGGGGGTCATAGGGTGACCTATGACCCCTTTTGAACTATTAAATGATGACCTATGTCTCTAGTGGTCCTGAGATCCCTAACGATATATTAGAATGGTTAATATGGGTCAAAGGGAGTCATAGTGTGACCTATGACCCCCTTTGACCTATTAAATGACAAAATATGTCTCTAGCGTTCCAAGGACCACTAGGGACATATTAAAATTGTTCATATTGGTCAAAGGGGTGACCCATTAAATGACAACATATGTTTTTAGTGGTCGAAAGACCCTTAGGGACATATTAGAATTGTTCATATGGATCAAAGGGGGTCATAGGTTCACCCTATGAGCCCCTTTGACTCATTAAAAGATGACACGATGTCCCTAGGGGTTGATAAGTTGACTTATGACCCCCTTTAACACATTAAATAATGACATATGTCCCTAGGGGTCCAAGGACCACTAGGGACATATTAGAATTGTTCATATGGGTCAAAATGGGTCATAGGGTTATGTATGAACCCCTTTGACCCATTAAATGACGACATATGTCCCTAATGGTCCTAAGACCCCTAGGGACATATTAAAATTGTTCATATATGTCAAAGGGGGTCATAGATTCACCCTATGACCCCCTTAAATCCATTAAATGACGACATAGGTCCCTAAGGTTCTTAGGACCTCTAGGGACATATTAGAATTGTTCATATGCATCAAAGGGGCTCATAGAGTGACCTATGACTCTCTTTAATCCATTAAATGACGACGTATGTCCCTAAGTGTCTTAAGACACCTAGAGACATATTAGAATGGTTAATATGGGCCAAAAGGGGTGATAGGGTGACATGTGACCCTTTTTTACTCATTAAATGATGACATATGTGGACATATTAGAATTGTTAATACGGGTCAAATGAGGTCATATGGTGACCTATGACTCCCTTTGACCCATTAAATAACGACATATGTCCCTAGGGATCCAAGGACCCCTAGGGACAAATTAGAATTGTTCATATGGGTCAAAGGGGGTCATAGGGTGACATATGACCCCCTTTGACCCATTGAATGATGAAATATGTCCCTAAGGGTCTTAGGACCCCTAGGGACATATTAGAATTGTTCATATGGGTCAAAGGGCGTCATAGGGTGACCTATGACCCCCTTTGACCCATTAAATGATGACATGTCTTCCTAGGAGTCCTAAGATCCCTAGGGACATATTAGAATTGTTCATATGGGTCAAATGGGGTCATAGGTCACTTTTGACCTATTAAATGATGACATATGTCCCTAGGGATCATAGGACTCTTAGGCACATATTAGAATTGTTTATATGGTGAAAGGGGGTCATATGTTCACCCTATGACCCCCTTTAACCCAATAAATGATGACATATGTTTCTAGGTGTCCTAGGACCCTTTGGGACATATTAGAATTGTTCATATGATCAAAGGGGGTCATAGGTTCACCCTATGACCCCCTTTGACCCATTAAATAATGACATATGTCCCTAGGGGTCCTAGGACCCCGAGGGACATATTAGAATTGTTCATATGAGTTAAAGGGAGTCATAGGATGACCTATGACCCCCTTTGACCTATTAAATGATGACATATGTCCCTAGGGGTCCTAAGACCCCTAGGGACATATTAAAATGGTTCATATGGGTCAAAGGGGCTCATAGGGTGATCTATGACCTTCTTTGACCCATTAAATGACAACATATGGACATATTAGAATTGTTCATACGGTCAAAGGGGGTCATAGGTTCACCCTATGACCCCTTTTGACCCATTAAATGATGACATATGTCTTTAGGGATCCTAAGACCCCTAGGAACATCTTAAAATTGTTCATATAGGTTAAAGGGGGTCATAGGTCCCTTTAACCTATTAAATGATGACACATGTCCCAAAGGGTCCTAAGAGCGCTAGGGACATATTAGCATTGTTCATATGAATCAAAGGGGGCCATATGGTGACCTATGACCAAACTTGACCCATTAATTGAGGACATATGCCCCTAAAGGTCTAGGGACCCCTAGGGACATATTAGAATTGTTCATATGGGTGAAAATGAGTTATAGGATAACCTATGACCCCCTTTGACCTATTAAATGATGACATATGTCCTTAGGAGTCTTAGATCCGCTAGGGACATATTAGAATTGTTCATATGGGTCAAAGTGGGTCATAGGGTGATCTATGACCACCTTTAACCCATTAAATGATAACATATGTTCATAAGGGTCCTAGGACCCCTAGGGACATATTAGAATTATTCATATAGTCAAAGGGGGTCATAGGTTCACCCTATGACCCCTTTTGACCCATTAAATGATGACATATATTCCTAGGGGTCCTCGGACCCCTAGAGACATATTAGAATTTTTCATATGAGTCAAAGTGGGTCATAGGGTGACCTATTACCCCCTTGAACCCATTAAATTATGACATATGTCTCTTGTGCTCCAAAGAGTTCTACGGACATATTAGAATTGTTCATATGGGTCAAAGAGGGTCATAGGGTGACTTATGACACCCTTCGACACATTAAATGATGACATATGTCCCTAGAGATCCTATGACCCCTAGGGAAATATTAGAATTGTTCATATGGGTCAAAGGGGGTCATAGGGTGATCTATGACCCCCTTTAACCCATTAAATGATGACACATGTCCCTAGGGATCCTATTGCCCCTAGGGACATATTAGAATAGTTAATATGAGTCAAAGGGGGTGATAGGGTGACCTATGATGCCCGTTGACCTATTAATTGATGCCATATGTCTCTAAGGGACATAGGACCTCTAGGAACATTAGAATTGTTCATATGGTCAAAGGGGTCATATGTTCACCCTATGACCCCCTTGGATCCATTAAATGATGACATATAACCCTAGGGGTCTCAGGACCCCTCAAGACATATTAGAATTGTTCACATGGTTCAAAGGGGGTCATAAAGTGACCTATGACCCCCTCTAACGAATTAAATTATGGCATATGTTCCTAGAGATCTTACGACCCTTACTGACATATTATAATTGTTGATATGGGTCAAAGGGGGTCATAGGGTGACCTATGACCCCTTTGACTCATTAAATGATGACATATGTCTCTAGGGGTTCTAGGAGCCCTAGGGATATATTAGAATTGTTCATATGGTCAAATAGGGTCATAGGTTCACGCTATGACCCCCTTTGACCCATTAAATGATGACATATGTGTCTAGCGGTGGTAGGACTCCTATGGACATATTATAATTGTTCATATGGGTCAAAGGTGGTCATAGGGTGACCTATGACCCCCTTTGATCCATTCAATGATGACACATGTCCATAGGAGTCCTAAGACCTATGACCCTCTTTGACCCATTAATTGATGACATATGTCTCTAGGGGTCCAATGACCCCTAAGGACATATTATAATTGTACATATGGTCAAAGGGAGTCATAGGTTCACCCTATGACCCTCTTTGACTCATTAAATGATGACATATGTCTCTAGGGGTCCTACGACCCCGAGGGACATATTAGAATTGTTCGTATTGGTCAAAGTGGGTCATAGGTCACCCTATGACCCCCTTTGACGTATTAAATGATGACATATGTCTATAAGGGTCCAAAGACCTCTAGGAACATATTAGAATTGTTCATATGGGTCAAAGGGGTCATAGGGTGACCTATGATCCCTTTTGACCCATTAAATATTGACATATGTCCCTAGGGGTCCAAGGACCCCTAGGGACATATTAGAATTGTTCTTATATGTCAAAAGGAGTCATAGGGTAACCTATGAAGCCCTTTGACCTAATAAATGATGACATATGTTCCTAGGGGTCCTAGGATCCCTAGAGACAAAGAATTGATTATATGGGTCAAAAGACGTCATAGGGTGATCTATGACTCGCTTTGACCAATTAAATGATGACATATGTTCTTAGGGGTCCTATGACCCCTAGGAACATATTAGAGTTGTTTATATGGTCAAAGGGGGTCATAGGTTCACCGTATAACCACATATGTCCCTAGGGGTCCTAGGACCTCTAGGAACATATTAGAATTGTTCATATGGGTCAAAGGGGGTCATAGGTCACCCTTTGACCTCATTTTCCATATTAAATGATGATACATGCCTGTAGGGGTCCTAGGACCCCTAGGGATATACTAGAATGGTTAATATGGGTGAAAGGGTGTGATAGGGTGACCTATGACCCCCTTTGACCCATTAAATGATGACATTTGTCCCTAGGGGTGGAACATATTATAATTGTTCATATGGGTCAAAGGGGTTCATTGGGTGACCTATGACCCCCTTTGACAAATTAAATTACGACATATGTCACTATGGGTCAAAGGGGGTTATATGGTGAACTATGACCGCCTTTGACTCATTAAATGATGACATATGCTCTTAGGGGTCCTAGGACCCCTAGAGACGTATTAGAATTGTTCATATGCCCCCCTTTGACTTATTAAATGATGACATATGTCCCTAGGGACAGATCAAAATTGTTCATATGAAGCAAAATGGGTCAAAAGTTTATTCTATGACTCTTTTTGACCCATTAAATGATGACATATGTCCCTAGGGGTTGTAGGACCCCTACGAACATATAAGAATTGTTCATATGGATGAAAAGGGGTCATGGGGTGACCTCTAACCCCCTTTAACCCATTAAATGATGACATATGTCCCTAGGGGTCTTCAGACCCCTACGAGCATATTAGAAAGGTTAATATGGGTCAAATGGGGTGATAGGGTGACTTGTGGACTCATTTAACCAATAAAATAATGAAATATGTCCCTAGAGTTCCAAGGACCCTTAGGGACATACTAGAATTGTTTATATGTGTCAAAGTGGGTCATAGGTTGACCTATGACCCCCTTTGACCCATTAAATGACGACATATATCCTTAAGAGTTGAAGGACGCATAGTGACATATTAGAATTGTTCATATGGCTTAAAGGGGGTCATAGGGTGACCTATGACCCCCTTTGACTCATTAAATGACGACATATTTTCCTAAGGACATATTAGAACTGTTCATATAGTGAAAGGGGTTCATAGGTTCACCGCTTGACCCCCTTTGACCCATTAAATGATGACAGATGTCCCTACAGGTCTTAGGACACCTAGGGACATATTAGAATTGTTCATATGAGTCAAAGGAGGTCATAGGCCCCTTTGACACATTAAATGATGACATATGTCCCTAGAGGTCCAAGAAAATTTAGGGACATTTATGAACCCCTTTGACCTATTAAATGATGACATATATCCCTAGGGGTGCAAGGACCCCTAGGGACATATTAAAATTTTTCATATGGTCAAAAGGGGTCATAGGTTCACCTTTTGAACTCCTTTGACCAATTAAATAATGACAGATGTTCATAGGGACATATTAGAATTGTTCATATGAGTCAAAGGGGGTCATTGAGTGACCTATGACCTTTTTTGACCCATTAAATGATAACATATGTCTCTAGGGATCCAAGGACCCTTAGGGACATATTAGAATTGTTCATATGGGTCAAAGGGGGTCGTAGGGTGACCTATGACCCCCTCTGACACATTAAATGATGACATGTCCCTAGGGGTATTAGGACACCTAGGGATATATTAGAATTGCTCATATGGGTCAAATGGAGTCATAGGGTGACCTATTATCCCTTTTGACCCATTAAATGATGACATATGTCCTTAGAATTTCTAGAACCCCTAAGGACATTATAGTATTTAATATGGGTCAAAGGGGGTCATAGGGTGACATATGACGCCTTTTCACCCATTTTATTACGACATATGTCCCTAGTGGACCAAGGACTCCTAGGGACATATTAGAATTGTTCATACAAATCAAAAGGGGTCATAAGGTGACCTATTACCCCCTTCGACCCATTAAATGGTGACATATGTCCCTAGGGGTCTTAGGACCCCTAAGGACATAATAGAAATTGTTTATATGGGTCAAAGGGGGTCATAGGGTGACCTATGACACCCTTTGACCCATTAAATAATGACATATGTCCCTAAGCATCTTAGGACCCCTAGTGACATATTAGAATTGTTCATATGAACAAAAGGCATCATAGGTTCACCTTATGACCCCCTTTGACCCATTAAATAATGCGTTATGTCCCTAGGTGTCCTATGACCCCTAGTGACATATTTGAATTGTTCATATAGATCAAAGGCCATTAAATGATGACATATGTCCCTAGGGGTCTTAGGACCCCTAGGGAGATATTAGAATGCTTAATATGGGTCAAAGGGGGTCATAGTGTGACCTATGACCTGCTTTGACCCATTAAATTATGAAATATGTCCTTAGGGGTCCAAGGAACCCTAAGGACATATTAGAATTGTTCATATCTGTCAAAAGAGGTCATAGGGTGACCTATGACATCAAAAGAGGTGATAGGGTAACCTATGACACCCTTTGACCCATTAAATGATGACATATATCCCTAAGAGTCGAAAGACTCGTAGGGATATATTAGAATTGTTCATATGGCTGAAAGGAGGTCATAAGTTGACCTATCACTCCCTTTGACCCATTAAATGATGACATATTTTTCTAGAAACATATTAAAATTGTTCATATGGTTAAAGTGGGTCATAGGTTCACCCTTTGACCTCCTTTGATGCATTAAATGAGGATAGATGTCCTTAGGGGTCTTAAGACCCCTAGGGACATATTAACCCATTAAATGATGACATATTTTCCTATGGGTCCAAGGATGCTTAGGGACATATTAGAATTGTTCATATGGATCAAAGTGGGTCATAGGGTGACCTATGTACCCCTTTGACTTATTAAATGACGACATATGTTTCTAGGGGTATTAGGTCCCCTAGGGACAAATTAGAATTGTTCATATGGTCAAAGGGGATCGTAGGTTCACCCTATAACCCTCTTTGACCCATTAAATGATGACATATGTCCCTAAGGATCCTAGGACCCCTAGGGACATATTAGAATTATTCATATGGGTTAAAGAGGGTCATAGGGTGACCTATGACCCCTTTTAACCCATTAAATGATGGCACATGTCCTTAGGGGTACTAGGACCCTTAAGAACATATTAGAATGATTAATATGGGTCAAAGGGGGTGAGAGTGTGACTTGTGACCCCCTTTGACAAATTAAATGATGACATATATTCTGAGGGGTCCTAGAACCCTATGGGACATATTAGAATTGTTCATATGTGTCAAAAGGAGTCACAAGGTAACATATGACCCTGTTTGACACATTAAATGACGACATATATCCCTAAGGGTCCAAGGACTCTTAGGAAAATATTAAAATTGTTCATACAGATCAAAGGAGGTCATAGGGTGACCATTGACCTTGTTCGACCCATTAAATGATGACATATGTCCCTAAGGGTCCTAGGACCCCTAAGGACACATTATAATTGTTAATATGGGTCAAATGGGGTTATAGGGTGATCTATGATGCCCTTTGACCTATTAAATGATGACATATGTCCCTATGCGTCTTAAGACCCCTAAAGACATATTAGAATTGTTCATATGGTTAAAGGGGGTCATTAGTTCATCCTATGACCCCCTTTGACATATTAGAATTGTTCATATGAATCAAAGGCGGTCATAAGGTGACCTATGACCCCCTTTAACTCATTAAATGACGACATATGTCCCTAGGGGTCCTAGGACCCTTAGGGATATATTAGAATGGTTAATATGGGTCAAAGGGGGTCATAGTGTGACCTATGACCCACTTTGACCCATTAAATGATGAAATATGTCCCTAGAGGTCCAATGACCCTTAGGGACATATTAAAATTGTTCATATCGATCAAAGGTGGTCATAGGGTGACCTATGACTCCTTTTGATGCAATAAATGACAACATATATCCCTAAGGGTCAAAGTACCCATATGTACATATTAGAATTATTCATATGGCTCAAAAGGATTCATAGGGTGACCTATGACCCCTTTTGAACCATTAAATGATGACATATTTCTCTAAGGGTACTAGAACCCCTAGAGACATATTAGAATTGTACATATGGTTAAAGGGGATCATAGGTTCACCCTTTGACCCCCTTTGAACTAGGGGGTCAAAGGGGGTCAAAGGTTCACCCTATAACCCCCTTTCACCCATTAAATGATGACATATGTCCCTAGGGGTCGTAGGACCTCTAGGGACATATTAGAATTGTTCATATGGATGAAAAGGAGTATTGGGGTGACCTATGACCCCCTTTAACCCACTAAATGATGACATATGGCCCTAGGGGTCCAAGGAGCCCTACGGACATATTAGAACGGTTAATATGGGTCAAAGGGGGTGATAGGGTGACCTGTGGACCCTTTTGACCCATTAAATGACAACATATGTCCCTAGGGGTCCTAGGACCCTTGGGGACATATTAGAATTGTTCATATGGGTCAAAGGGGGTCATAGGGTGACTTATGATCCTCTTTAACCCATTAAATGATGACATATATCCCGAAGAGTCGAAAGACGCATAAGGACATATTAGAATTGTTCATATGGCTTAAAGAGGGGCGTAGGTCATAGGGTGACCTATGACCCCCTTTGACCCATTAATTGACGACATATGTCCGTAGGGGTCCTAAAACTCCTAGGTACATATTAGAATTGTTCATATGGGTCAAATGGGGTCATAGGGTAACCTATGACCCCCTTTGACCTATTAAACGATGACATATGTCCCTAGGGGTCCTAGGAGCTCTAGGGACATATTAAAATTGTTCATATGGGTCAAAGTGGATCATAGGGTGACCTATGACCGCCTTTGACCTATTAAATGATGATATATGTCCCTAGGGGTGCAAGGATGCTTAAGAACATATTATAATTGTTCATATGAGTCAAAGTGGGTCATAGAGTGAGCTATAAACCCCTTCCACCTGTTAAATGATGACATATGTCCTTAAGAGTCCTAGGACCCCTAAAGACATATTAGAATTGTTCATATGGGTCAAAGAGGGTCATAAGGTGACCCATTAAATGATGACATATGTCCCTAGGGATCCTAGGACCCCTAAGAACATTTAAGAATTGTTTATATGGGTTAAAAGGGGTCATAGGTCCCTTTAACCCATTAAATGATGACACATGTCCTTCAGAGTCCTAGGACCCCTACGGACATATTAGAATGGTTAATATGGGTCAAAGAGGGTAATAAGGTGACCTGTGACCCCCTTTGACCCATTAAATGATGACATATGTCCATAGGGGTTTTAGGACTACTAGGGACATATTAAAATTGTTCATATGAGTCAAAGGGGGTCATAGGGTGACCTATGAGCCCCTTTGACCCATTAAATGATGACATATTCCCTTTGGATCCTTAACATATTAGAATATTTTATATGGGTCAAAAGGGGTCATAATGTCTTATTACCCCCTTTGACACATTATATGATGACATATGTCCCTAGGGGTCTTAGGACCCCTAAGGACATATTAGAATTGTTCATATGGTCAAAGGGTGTCATAGGTTCACCTTATGACCCCTTTTGACCTATTAAATGATGACATATGTCTTTGAGGGTCCTAGGATCCCTAGGGACATATTAGAATTATTCATATGGGTCTTTGACCCATTAAATGACAACATATGTCCCTAAGAGTCCTAGGACCCTTAGGGACATATTAGAATTGTTCATATGGTCAAACGGGGTCATAGGTTCATCTTATGACCCCCTTTGACTCATTAAATAATGACATATGTCTCTAGGGGTCTTAGGACCCCTAGGGACATATGAGAATTGTTCATATGAGTCAAAGGGGGTCATAGGGTGACTTATGACCTCATTTAACCTATTAAATGACAATACATGTCCCTAGATGTCCTAGAACACTTAGGGACATATTAGAATGGTTAATATGGATGAAAGGGGGTGAAAGGGTGACCTATGACCTCCTTTGACCCATTAAATGACGACATATGTCCTTAGGGGTCTAAGGACCTCTAGAGACATATTAGAATTGTTCATATGAGTCAAATGGGGTCTTTGGGTGACTTATGACTCTTTTTAATCCCTTAAATTATGACATATGTCCCTATGGGTCCTAGTACCCCTAGGGACATATTAGAATTGTTCATATGGACACCCTTTGACCTATTAAATGATAACATATGTCTTTATGGTTCGTAGGAGCCCTAGGGACATATTATAATTATTCGTATGAGTCAAACAGAGTCGTAAGGTAACTTAAGACCTCATTTGACCTATTAAACAGTGACATATGTCCTTAGGGCTTTAAGAACCCCTAGGGACATATTATAATTGTTCATATGGGTCAAATGGGGTCATAGGGTGAGCTATGACCCCCTTTGATCCATTAAATGACGACATATTTTCTTAGTGGTCCTAAGACCCCTAGGGACATATTAGAACTGTTCATATGGTTAAAAGCGGTTATAGGTTCACCTTTTGACCCCCTTTCACCCATTAAATGACGACATATGTCCCTACGGATCTTAGGACCCTTAGGGACATATTAGAATTGTTCATATGGGTCAAAGAGGGTCATAGGGTGACCTATAACCTCCTTTGATCTATTAAATGATGACATATGTCCTTAAGGGTTCAAGGATGCTTAGGGACATATTAGAATTGTTCATATGGGTCAAAGTGGTTCATAGGATGACTTATGAACTCTTTTGACCCATTAAATGATGACATATGTCCCTAGGGGTCCTAGGACCCCTAGGGACATATTAGAATTGTTAATATGGGTCAAAGAGGTTCATAGTTTCACCCTATGTCCCCTTTGACTCATTAAATTATGACATATGTCCATAGGGCTCATATGACCCCTAGGGACATATTAGAATTGTTCATACGGGTCAAAGGAGGTCATTGGGTGACCTATGACCCCCTTTAACCCATTAAATGATGACACATGTCCTTAGGGGTCTTAAGACCCCTAGGGACATATTAGAATGGTTAAAATGGGTCAAAGAGGGTGAAAGGGTGACCTGTGACCATCTTTGATCGATTAAATGAAAACATATGTCCCTTAGGGACATATTAGAATTGTTCATGTGGGTCAAAAGGTGTCATAAGGTGACCTATGATCCCTTTTGACACATTAAATGATGACATATGTCCCTATGGATCCAAGGACCCCTTAGAACATTAGAATTGTTCATATGGGTCAAAGGGGGTCATAGGGTGACATATGACCCCTATTGACCCATTAAATGATGACATATGTCCCTAGGGGTCCAAGGACCCCTAGGGACATATTACAATTGTTCATACTAGTCAAAGGGTGTCATAAGGTTACTTATAACCCCCTTCGACCTATTAAATAATAACATATGTCCTTAGGGGTCCTAGGGACCCTAGGGACATATTAGAATTGTTCATATGGGTCAAATGGGGTCATAGGGTGACCTATGATGCCTTTTGACCCATTAAATGATGACATATGTCCCTAGGGGTCTTAGGACCCCTAGGGACATTAGAATGGTCAATATGGGTCAAAGGGTATGATAGGGTGATCGATGGCCCCCTTTTACCTATTAAATGATGACATATGTCCCTAGGGGTCCAAAGACCCCTAGGGACATATTAGAATTGTTCATATGGGTCAACATGGGTCATTGGGTGACTTATGATCCCCTTTCACCTATTAAATTATGACATATGTCCCTATGGGTCCTAGGACCCTTAGGGACATATTAGAATTGTTCATATGGGAAAAAGGGGGTCATAGTGTGACATATGACCCCCTTTGCCCCATTAAATGATGACATATGTCCCTAGGGGTCCTAGGACTCCTAGGAACATATTAGAATTATTCATATGGGTCAAAGGGGGTCATAGTGTGACCTATGATCCCCTTTCACCCATTAAATGATGACATATGTCCCTAGGGGTCCTAGGACCCCTAAGGACATATTAAAATTTTTCATATGGTCAAAGGGGGTCATAGGTTCACCTTATGACCCCCTTTGACCCATTAAATGATGACATATGTCTCCAAGAGTCTTAGGACCCCTAGAGACATATTAGAATTGTTCATATGGGTCAAACGAGGTCATAGGGTGACGTATGACCCCCTTTGACCCATTAAATGACTACATATGTCCCTAGGGGTCCAAGGAACCCTAGTAACATATTAGAATTGTTCATATAGGTCAAAAGGATTCGTAGGTTGACCTATGACCCTCTATGACCCATTAAATGATGACATATGTCCCTAAGTGTCATAAGACCCTTAGGGACATATTAGAATTGTTCATATGGGTCAAAGGCGGTCATAGGACACCCTATGACCCCCTTTGACCCATTAAATGATGGCATATGTCTCTAGGGGTCCTACGACCCTTAGGAGCATATTAGAATTGTTTATATGGTCAAAAGGCTTATTAGGTTCACCCTATGACCCCCTTTGACCCATTAAATGATGACATGCGTCCCTAGGGGTAAGGGACATATTAAAATTGTTCTTATGGGTCAAAGGTTGTAATAGGGTGACCTATGACGCTCTTTAACCCATTAAATGACAACATATGTCCCTAGGGGTCCTAGGACCCCTAAGGACATATTAGAATGGTTAATATGGGTCAAAGGGTGTGATAGGGTGACCTATGAGCCCCTTTGACTCATTAAATGACTACATATGTCCCTAGGGGTCCAAGGACCCCTAGGGACATATTAGAGTTGTTCACATGGGACAAAGGGGATCATAAGGGGTCATAGGGTGACCTATGACCCTCTTTGACCCATTAAAAGACGAGATATGTGCCTAGGGTTCTTAGGACTCATAGGGACATTTTAGAATGGTTCATATGGGTCAAAGGGGGTCATAGGGTGACATATGACCCCTTTTGACCCATTAAATGATGACATATGTGCCTAATATTAGAATTTTTTATATGGGTTAAAGGGGATCATAGGGTGACTTATGACTCCCTTTGACTCATTAAATGACGACATATGTCTCTAGGGGTCTTAGGACCCCTAGGGACATTAGAATTTTTCATATGGTTAAAGGGGGTCATATTTTCACCCTATGACCACCTTTGACTCATTAAATGATGACATATGTCGCTAGGGGTCCTAGGATCTCTAGGGACATATTATAATTGGTCATATGGGTCAAAGGGGTTCATAGGGTGACCTATGATCCCCTTTGACCCATTAAATGAAGACATTTGTCCCTAGGGGACCAAGGACCCCTAAGGATATATTAGAATTGTTTATATGGGTCAAAGAGGGTCATATGGTGACCTATGACCCCCTTTGACCCATTAAATGATGACATATGTCCCTAGGGGTCCTAGGACCCCTAGGGACATATTAGAATTGTTCATATGGTTAAAGGGGTTCATAGGTTCACTCTATGGCCCCCTTTGACTCATTAAATGATGACATATGTCCCTAGGGGTCCAAGAGCCCCTAGAGACATATTAGAATTGTTCATATGGGTCAAAGGAGGTCATAGGTCACTTTGACCCATTAAATGATGACATATTTATATACTATTGTGGCATAATAATAATAATACTATTATAGCTATAATAATAATATATATATTAATACTAGTATGGGATAGTATTAATGTATATATTAATACTATTGTTGCATAATAATAATAATATAAATAAATACTAAATATTAATACTATTATATCTATAGTAATAATAATAATACTATTATAGGTATAATAATAATATTGATACTATATATTAATACTAATAAAGCAAAGTCAGTTTTCCTTTAATAATTATTCTAATATCAATACTATTATAGCAAAGGTTGTTTTCCCTCCAAATGTCATTGGAGAAAATCTGATATCCGATTTCAAATCGGATATCCGATCTAAAATCAGATATCCAATTTTTGCCGGCACCAATTTCCAATATATCCCTATACCTGCAGACCCGACAACATCACTTTTTCAGTTCTTTTTTTACGTGTTTTGCAAAAAAGTGCATTTTGGGGCCCAAACAATTGAAAAAAATTCAAAAATATAACCTTAGGTGTTCAAATTAGTCATCTCATTGGGGAGTAGCAGTCCTCGAAAGGATAAATGCAAAAGGAAGATATTTAATGAAGACATTGCGGCATATAGGGAAAGAGACAAAATGGAACACTGTAGAAAAAGATAAGGTATGCTAAATATCAGTCGAGTTGACGATGAATTAGTCGAAGGTTAAATCATAGAGTCAGATAATGAATATGTATAGTTGAGGAATGAAAATGTACCTATTGAAAATGATAATGCCGAAATTGAAAATTTAGAGAATGAAAATTTTGAAGATGAAATGCTACCAAGCCATAATCCAAATTTCATAATTCATCATGTCGAAAATGACAATGCACAGGAATGTAATGCACAAGAATGTTATATATCTCCTAATTATAATCGACATGAAAGTTTTAGAACACCAAAATGGATAATTGAAATTGATGAAATGATTATTACTAGTTTGGAAGGGAAAAAAATAGAAAGAACCATTTGGTTATGGGCTTTCAAGAATATATCAGAAATTTTTTCTGCAACAAGATAGTGGTAGAGCAATGTTAGCTTTTCATGCACTTATTAAAGATGCAAAAGATGAGACCTATGCTTTCTAAATTGAAGATTCATGTCATTAAAAAGTTGAAAAGAAATGCCATTATTGTGAAGAATCTTTTTAGTGCTCTTAATAGCATTGGAAAAAATAACAGGGAGAAGGATAACAGAGCTGCTCGAAGGGTTATTACAACCTCTTTGGTAAGTCATCATTTGAGAAAGGGTAGATATATGAGACAAAATTGTATTGATTTGAATCTAAATCATACTACTTTGAGAAGAGCACCTAGTCGACGAGAGAAAATTGATGATCCTCTTCAAAATGAAACATGGGCATTTGGTGGGAGACTTCTACATTTTGATAAGAAGCTATCCGATGATGTGAAGGAAGAAATTACACAATTTTGGCACTCTAACTCACAAGTATCACCCAATGCTAAACATGTGTTAAAGTTGAGAATTGGCATCAGAGACTGTATGCCACATCCTAAACACTATTTGGAGGTAAGTCAAATTATGTTGTTCAAACAATTTAGAGAGAGTCATCTAAGTCTTCATATATCGCAAAGGGCTTTTGAATCTTTGAAGTCATTTTATTGTATGCTATTCAAAATTTGAAATGCATGTTTTTGCAAATATCATGTTGATTTTTCTATGCACTATGAACTATTACGCTCCATCCGTTCTACTTTGCATAGTAAAGAAATGTTGGAGGATTATGGTGCTAGTGAGTTTCCAAAATCATCAAGAGACTTGCTAGATCAACTTTTATGTCGTAGAGTTGATGGTTGTTTCTTTTATAGAAATGCTTGCTTAAATGAGAAGTGTTCAAAATGTGGTGGCTTATCCAAGTTTGAAACATGTTTCCATGAGGGGTGCGAACAAAATCTTGGAAAGACAAAGTGTAAAAAAATTATATGAAATGGTGAAATACACAATGAAGAGTGCAGGTGAGAGCTCTAGATGTGAATTGGTTGGAAAAGATATTAGTGTGGCTAGTTTTATTTCAGATTTCAAGGAAAATATTTTTTACAAGTATGCAAGACATAGTCATAAGTCTCAGTGGTTGGATGAACAATTTAGAATATGCAAGGAGACATTTTCCATTGGCACTATTATATTAGTTGTTGATTTTGCTGAGAACTACACATTGCAACGTCAAAATGAGACACTATCTCAGTATTACAACTCTATTCAGATTGTTATTTTTGTTCACATAACATATAGACATGCCCCTAATAGTGTGGAAGATAATTGAAAGATTATTAGAGAGTATCATTTTTATATGAGTGATGATAGATCTCACTCTCACGAGTTTGTACAACATTGTTTCGAGAATTATTTTGATTTCTTACATGAGCATGTAATTGCTATGGATAGACATATCATTTGGTCAAATAACTATATAGGTCAATTCAAGAATGCTCCCATGTTTTATTGGTTGTTAGGATGCACATAGAGAGAAGGGTGCCTCATATTTGGAGTTTTTTTGAGTCTGGCCATGGAAAAGGGGAGCCTGATGGAGCAGGGGCATGTGTGAAGAGAGCTCTAGTCAAGGAGCAATTGAAGATTTCAGTAGTAGAGCTTCTTGATGCTTGTAGCATTGTTGATTGGTGTAGTTTAGCATTATCATAGGGGGGACTCTTGATTCAATGGTACGCAGGTTCTTTTGGTTGGTTGAGAAAGGGTCCATAGCTGATAGATTAGATTGTGCTATAGTGAGAGACTCATCAAAAATGTATTCATTCCAAAGCTTTGCTTCTAGTACATGGATCATTTGGACATGACAGCTAGCTTGCTTTTGTCCTAGTTGTTTTCAGTGTGATTGGGATCACTGTGAGTCAAGTGAGTGGGTGAACACATGGGCTCCACATTATCTTACTCCATTGTCTATCATATCCTCTATCAGAAATGATGACATGGAAAGTTCACTTGAGAATAACCATCTATTAGATCTACTTCAGCCAGGACATGTTTTTGCATTGGTTGCACCACAAGGGAATGATGAGAAATCTGATTATTGGCTAGCACATTGTGTAAGAGGTAAACAAAAACTTGCACAACCAATCATAGATGATGATGGATTCATATATCCTACTGGTTCAGTGGTTGTCATTGGAACATGGCTACGAAAATACATGCTTAGAAGGAACATAATTCCTACATTCGAAGACTATCAGAAGCACAAAATAATTCTCATATATTCACATCTTATTATAGCAACAAATGTAAAGTTGTTGAAGCATCAAGGAAGACCAAAAGTAAAAGAACTTTTTACTATTGGTAATGTTGATCATGAAGCCTTTTTGGAGACCCTAAAACAGAGAGAGGACCCTATTGGAACACTCGACTAGGTATATTTACTTCTTATGTTATTTTTTTCATAATGATTCAATGAACTGATGATTATCTTGTTTAATACAATAAGTTACTAATTTTTTTTATGATATTGGAATGTAGGTACATCATGAAGAGTTGGGGTGGTATTGGGGAGAATTCCTAAGATTTATGATGTATTATGATGTAAAATGTGAACTTTTTTTGTATATGGTTTTTGTAGTAATGAAAAAGACAGGTTAAATTAGTTGCACATTCTAATTTGTATTTTGGTAGGTTCTTTGTAAGGAATTATAAGAGGAAGATATTGAACAAGTTCTTGCAAATCATTTTTGCATGTGATACAAGACTATAAGGACAATTTTAAGAGCATTTATAACTATATGAAAGATAATTGCTTGCGGATATCTTATTACAAATTTGGTTTTTTCTTTATTTGACATAAAGCTGACATAATGATTATTAAAACTATTTTATCAAACTAATCAAATAAGAAAAATCTAGGAAGTACGGATGAACAATTAGAATACTTGATTTCTTCCATTTTGCAACCAATCATGGCATTTGAAAGCATAAAGAGTCATAATATTGTATAATGTTTTGAAAGACTTTCATATTGAAAAGTTGTAAAGGACCATGAGGTTTGAACTTTAGTAATGTCTAGGTTTGCATAGGGTAAGTGAGTCATTGCATAGGTCCTAATAAGGTCTCATAATAATCTCAAGTCATTTCATAAGTTGAAACATTCAATAGGTCACTTAAAATTTAGCTTATTGCTTTAGAAAATTCAAATCTTGAATGTAACGACTACATGAGCATTTTGGAAGGAAACTCTATAGTTTAATTTTATGAAATACAGGGAACACTAGTGCAAAGAACCTAATCATTTTTCTTTTTTTGATGTAATAAGGTCTAGGGATAGATCTAATGATCTCCCTGTGACCATCCACATTTGTAATGGATACAAGACCCCATGGTGCAACTATAAGCCTTGGCCATCAATTGGTCCAATAAAGTGGATTTTTGGTAAATTCCATGTTTTAAAGGTAAGTCTAGATTTTTAGAACATTATTAGGGTCCCTAGGAGTTTGTAGAGTCTATTTGCAATCAAATTTGCAATAAAACTTGTCTTAGCGCAAAAATTGCAAAAAGTTGCTTAGCAACTTTTGCAATTTTCTTGACAACTTTTCAAAATCTAACTCCTAACGGCTAGAAGTATTTGAATCATTAGTGCCATTAGCTTTAGGTGGATGGGTGAAACCTAGTGACACCCTTGTTCCAATTGCGGAGACCATCTATTGTCCGTGGCCACCCCATACCGAGGAATCCCCAAGGTTCTCTAAGTGCGATTTGAGGTCGATCTTCTGAGGGTCATAACTCAGAGCTCGTGAGAGCTATCCATAAACTATCAAATGCTATAGGGCGGTGATGTTGAGGCCTAAAATAACCTATCTCATTTTTGAGAGATCACATTCTGTTTGGATTCAGCACAGCAATCTCGCTCGATGCCAAAACTCGCAATGTGCCTCAGTTCATAGGTGCACCACAGTGTAACTTTGAAACCACTGATCGTGGCATCGAATCGTCAATGCCATTATCTCTGGATGGGTAGGTGAACCCTAGTCACACCCTTGTTCTAGCCATAGAGACCATTCATCATTTGCGACCACCCCGTACCGATGAGTCTCCAAGGTGCTCTAAGTACATTTTGAGGTTGATCTTTCAAGGGTCATAACTTGAAGCTCGTGAGCATTATCAATGAAATGTCAAATGATATAGGATAGTGATACTGAGGCCTAAAATAACCTATTTCATTTTTGAGAGATCACATTCCATTTGGATTTGGCATAGCGATCTCGCCCGATGCCAAAACTTGTAGTGTGCCTCAGTTCATAGGTGCACCACAGCATAACTTTGAAACCGCTAATCTTGGCATTGAATCTTCAATGCCATTAGCTCTAGATGGGTGGGTGAACCCTAGTCACACCCTTGTTTCGGTCAAGGAGACCATCCATCATTTGCGGCCACCTCGTACCGAGGAGTCTCCAAGGTGCTCTAAGTGCATTTCGAGGCTAATCTTTCGAGGGTCATAACTCAAAGCTCGTGAGGGCTATTGATGAACTGTCAAATGCTACAGGACAGTGATTGTGAGGACTAAAATAACTTATCTCATTTTTGAGAGATCACATTCCATTTGGATTCGGCACAACGATCTCGCTCGATGCCAAAACTCGTAGTGTGCCTTAGTTCATAGGTGCACCACAGCGTAACTTTGAAACCGCTAATCTTGGCATCGAATTGTCAGTACCATTAGCTCCGAATGGGTGGGTGAACCCTAGTCACACCCTTGTTCCATCCATGAAAACCATCCATCATTTGTGGCCAACCCGTACCAAGGAGTCTCCAAGGTGCTTTAAGTGCATTTCGAGGTTGATCTTTTGACGGTCATAACTCAGACCTCGTGAGGGCTATCGATGAATTGTCAAATTCTATAGGATGGCGATGTTGAGACCTAAAATAAATTTATCTCATTTTTGAGAGATCACATTCCATTTGGATTCGGCACAGCGATCTTGCTCGATGCTAAAACTCGTAGTGTGCCTCAATTCATAGGTGCACCACAACATAACTTTGAAACCGCTGATCTTGGCATCGAATTGTTAGTGCCATTAGCTCCGGGTGGGTAGGTGAACCTTAGTGACACCCTTTTTTTGGCCACGGAGACCATCCATCGTCCATGACCACCCCATACTGAGGAGTCTCCAAGGTGCTCTAAGTGCATTTTGAGGTTGATATTTTGACGGTCATAACTTAGAGCTCGTGAGGGCTATCAATGAATCGTTAAAGGAGACAAGTTTGTAAGAAGTAGTGGCTTAGTGTTTTTGCTAAAATAAGTTAGTGGAAGGCTTTATTAGAGGGTCTTGGCCAAACTAGTAGGGTGTCTACCCACTCTCTAATTTTAGAGAGAGTTAAGTTTTGGAGGGAGATTAGGGGAGCTCTACTACAACTATCCTTACCCTAGCTTGGACCAAGGTTGGCATCTCAAACTTTCTTCTTTTCTATTTCTTTCTTTTAGCATGGTTAAACAAATATGCAAGTGTGGAGTTTATCAATGGAGTATGCATTGCATTGCATTATGGAATAGCATTCATGTGAGTTCTTGAATGGTGTTCATTCCATGTAGATTAGTGTGATACCATTGTGCATATTGTTGTATTGTGTGGAGTATTGTGAGTATGAGGTTTGGATTTCCTCTATTTCCTTGTTGTATTATGGGTGTTGATATTGTGTTGTGAAAATGTGATGTGCTCTTGAAAATTTCTTGTTTTATTTCTACTTGGTTTTGTTTTCTTGTTTTGTGCTTGAGTGTTGTTATGGGCGTGGGACTTACACTCACCCTTGTGGGAAGGGAAGAGAAGTCCAGGGTGAAGGGCTTAAGTTGGGTTCGAAAAATGTATTGAGAACCTTGGAGTATGGGCTCCATTGTATGCCATAACCATTCATATCTTGCGGGGGGTAATAAGGAAAGTATGGTGTAGAAAGGAAGTTTTAGGATTTATAGCTGATGGTAGTGGGTTTGGAGGAGGAAATGTGGAGGCCCCAAGAGGGCATTAAATTGTTGATTTATGATAGCCTTGAGAGGGCATGAAATTTGCTGAATTATGATAGCCCCGAGAGGGCATGAAAATTGTTTATTGCAGATATGGTTTGGTATGGAAAGTCTCCATTTTAAAACACACCTTCACCCTATGTTTATGGTTCCATCTGTGAAGCCATTGTGAAATAGCCTTGGGGGGAAATTGTTCAAGTTTGAAATGTAATGTTTATGAATTGAAAGATTGTATGTGTATCCCAGTCTGAGCCTTGTTCCCTAGCGTGGGGGTGGTCTCTTTGAGGCCTATGGTTGGGTGGAAAGCACCCATGGTCCTTGTTATTTTGTTGTGTTGCATATGCATATTTGTGTCCAATGGAGCAATGGAAATGGCTTGGAATGATCATCTTGCAGATTGATGTTGGATGAGAAAACTTGACATTATGCCTCATTTGTGAAGGAGGATTCACCAACTTGTTCATGTTCTCAATGATCATGTTGGACAATGTTCATGCTACTCATTGTCCATATCTTTCAATGTTCACATTCCTTGTGATTTTGAAAAGTCCCTTATGTTGCCCCATTGTGATGGAAGGAGATTGTATCATTGTTACCTAATGTACGTGTAGAGGAAATAATTGATAAGGTTGTATATGCATGTTTCATTTGGAGTTTATATTGTTATGAAAGCATTGGTATGAGTCATAGATTTACTTTGACATCATTGTTATCATTTGAAAATGTGAAAGAAAGTTTTCTCCTTGTGGTATTGTAAATGACTAGTTGATAATAACAATCCATAGATGTTATGTGATACCATTGATTGTATAAATTTAAAACTTAGTAGATTGCTTACAATCTTTTTGTGCACTCAATAATTTGGAAGGATATTTTTATGTTCATATCACATGCATGGATAACATTGATTTTAATTACCAAGCTTAATGCAATTCTAAGCAAGGAAATCATCAAATTAATTTCATGATATAAGAAAATGAAGTTTGTTGTAAGAGAAGACATAATAAAATCTATGAGATACATTGTTGTAGGCATACATTTTCCTCTCTGGAAAATGTATGGTAAAGGAAAATAAATCCCTTCCTTAATATAGAGCAATAAAATATTAAAGAATATTCCTAGATTCTAGACTACTATCCAATAAAAATAAAAATAATAATAGCATATAGATACTAATGAGTGTCCTAGACTAATATATTTTGTAAGTGATAGAATGGTACACATTACAATCTTGTGACCTCTAAGTCACATCCAACACTCAAATAATAAATTAGTAATTAAATAAATAAAGGCATATTAGTGTGCATGTTAGAGAATATGACAAATTTAAATATTTAACTCAAAAATAAAATAAAATCCAAGATTGATATTGACCGCCCTTCTAGAGTAGCCCCCAACATTTCCTAAGACATCATAATGCAAAAAAATTTCTCCACTCCCTAAGGTGTATTGTTAAATCTGACATTCATTCTGACATGTCATGTCAAAACTTTTATCCTTGAGCTTGCCTCCTTGAAAAGGGGTTTCATCCCCATTAACATACTTGGGTGCATAGGAGAAAGGGTTTATGTCACATCCTTGTCTTATGCACTAGTCGTCCCCTCCTTGCAACAGTGGTCATGTGTTCCCAAGCATGGGTAGTAAACTTGAAATTTCTTGCAACAGTGGTCATGTGTTCCCAAGCATAGGTAGTCAACTTGAAATTAAGGGGGAGTGGGATAGCAATCCCAAGGGATTTGTACTTAGGAGAATGTCAAGTTGACATTTAATATGACTTGTTCACATTAGGATTGTTGATTGGAGGGATGGGAAAAAGATGTCCTAAGGCTTGGATTAGTCAAAATTATGCGCATGACCCACATGGGACCTTGTGGGGACCACGTGTAGGAAGAAATGTGGCCCTGGTAAGAGTCAGGGAATGATGAGGATTTAAGATAGGTAGGAGATTCACCCTTTAGATTTATTTTTATTTTTATCAGATAATTATTTAATCATTTCAAGTCTTGAGTAGAGGATAATGACACTTAGTGTATTTGAGCTTAGTTTAAGGGTAATGTTTATATCAAGGGGCTCATTTAGAAACATGTAACAATTAAACCATATGGTAATGGAAAAGCTCAATACAGGAAAATAAATTAAATGAAATAAATAAGTTTACAAGAATGCATATATAATTGAACATGATGTTAAGTATGGAGGGTTTAATTAAATTAGTGTTAAGACTGTAAATTAAGATAGTTGGATGTAGATATAATAGGGTTAATATGAAGTAAGTTTTCAGGATAAGGATGGATGGTGGATTAAAATAATAACTCAAATCTAGTTTTATCTAGTCAATAAAGCACATTGATAGATAAGAGTTACTAGATAGAATTGAATGCATGACAAACCTATGTAGATGTTGGATTTAATGTCAAGTGAATTTTATATTTGGCTTGAGGGAATGTTAGTTAGATAATGAATGTTGTGGATTCGATTGAAGATAATAGTTGCAGAATATCAAAGTCGATAGAATATATATACCAATTTGAAAATGTAGTGTAGGAATAAAGCATTAGTTAGCTAGTATGTAATAAGGGTCAATAGGCGTGTCATTAGAGGTAGCTCGTCAGCTCATGTACCCTATGTATAATTAATGATAATATGATTCATGTACATCATATTTTACTACGTTAGTTGCATGAAATGATGAATACATATATGTCAGAACGACAAGGTATGTTATATACAAACCTTATTTATATGCTTGCACCTAATCCTTGCATAAACAATTCATCTAACAAATTTAAATTGACACACTCAATACGATGATGTAGTAGGATGTGTTTAAATACTGGTCATGAATTATTATTGAGTTAAGTACATTGAATTGGCCCTTAGACTTACTAAGAGTTCCTCATTTTATGTGCTTACTAATTCGTACTATGAAACTACTTTGAATCTTAACATGCTTTGATAATAATAATATTGATAGTGAAAAAGTAAGCTTATGGTGAATAATTAGATGTAATAATTTAAAAAGTAAATGTAATAGTATAGTAATTATAGTAATTAAAATTTAGTAAATGTAAAAGCATGGCAATGTAGCTAGATTAGTTAGTAGTTGATGAGCTAGATAGTTAGTAATTATCTTTTGTTAGAGTGAGTTTAATTTATGTATTGAAATAGTAATTTTTGTGTTTAGGAAACTGTAGTGAGTGCTAGTTTGGTGAGGAAGCAATGTTGATAGAATGCATAAGGATAACTAAATAGAGTAAAGAGGGAGAAAATGACTCGGTATTGGTCCAATCTTTGAGAGGACCTGTAACCAATAAGATATGGATGCAAGCACATGATACACATTTGGCACATAAAACAAATTGTTTATTCCATAAGTTTTGTATAGTATGTGTTGAATGATGGATACTATCAATACAAGTGGCCCCTTCTCCATCATGTAGACTTTGAAGCTACCTTTGGGGCATATCTTTTCTAATTTCCAATGGTTAGATCCAATATAGTGTGGTAGATAAGTGTACATTTTCTTATTTGACTAAGGGTGCTCATGTGATGAGTACTAAATCTAAATTCTCTAGATATGCGTGTTTAATCAATTAAGATATACTACACTTCCACACCATATAGTAATTGTCACATTAATATATATCATAATGATTAATAAATGTGTGTACATTGGTAATGAGGATAATAAGTAATTCTGATCCCCTTCTCTTACATGCTAGAATCACGACCTAGTCCATATGATACAACCAATAGACCCTAATAGAATATTAGTATCAGAGGCTTGTTAGGATATGAATTACCTCACTAATTTATGAGTGTTGTATCTTGAACTTTCTCTTTTGACTCGTGATGCTAACTTGAACTAGACTATCATCCAGTCTATTTGAAAACCACCTGTGATTAAAATGTTACAATTGGATGACACTATCCACATGAGTCTTGAACTCATATTCAATGATAACCTTGTTTTACAATATGCAATTTCTTATGCGACTTCATAAGCTACAAAAATTTAAAAATATATTAAAAAAATTGTTGTGTTTTTACTAGTAAAATTTAGGGCATGACACATGATCCACAATAAATTGAACTATACTAGATACTAAATTAATATGTATATCATTGTGTACATAAATGACAAAAATATATATCAAAATACATGTATCCATAGACAAAATTTTACACATATATATATCAAAGATCATGTATCCATAGATAAAGTACTCAAATATATATCAAAATACATAGATCCATATACAAAATGTGGCTGATCATGCCATCAGAATGTGTATAATATCAATGTTTCTGTATCAATGTGGCATATGCCATCTCAAAATGTCTCATGATGCATCCTACGACAGCTATACTATCCTAGGGTGTTGGTGGATGATCAAAATGCATCCTCTTCATTGCACTAGGTGGATCGGATGCCTCCTACATAAACAAAAAAGGAAAACCCAAAGTTAGACTACTAAATTTATATGATTCTACGTATCTAACATTGAATTACTCAAATGCATAATGATCTTTTTTGTAATGAAGATTAATACTATAAAAATTTGATAATAAATACCTCTCTCATCAACCTCCTATGCCGGTCAAGAGTCCTCTCGTATGCCCTCAACAATGCTGGTACCTCTCTGATTGTGGGCTATATATGTTCAAATACCTTTGTCAGATGAATCTACAATTTAAACTATAACATTATAATTCATAGCATGCTAAATTTATAACATATTTAATCATGAATTCAAACTACAACTTACTATTGTAGGCTCCTCCTCAAGAGTGAGTGGTCACGTCATCAAATCTACATAACTCTCATGTTGGACCTCATCTGCACTAGGAGTCTCCTATGAGATACAAAATAGTAGTTGTTAATATCATGGAAATCAATTTTGAATTTATTTATGAAGATAAGGATAATAAAAAAAAATGATACTTATACATACAATGGGGCTCTCAGTGCGAATGGAAATCCTTGATGGTCTACGACGCGAAATCTGTACAGGTTCATCACTAGTAGCGACGCCCTATATACAATAAAGAATGTAATTAAATGGGATTACCACAAATATTTTACAACAATGCATCTATATTTAATCAAATAGAAAGTGCCTAATTACCTTTCCTTTGTCAATGTGTGCTGGCTCACCCTCCACACTTTGTCCCTCTGGGACAAGTGCTACCTTCAAGATAAAAGAAAGATTAGCAACCATATATGCTACAATATCAAATAGACAAAAAAAATACAAACACAACATAATGTACCATAGATGTCTCAAGGCCAAATGAAATGGCCGAGAGTGTGGCATCATCAATCTGCCTAAGCTCCTCCTCGATCATCAACTAAATGTGAATGAAGATCACATACATATAAAAGTCAATATGGCTTAAAATTAAAATTACTCTATTATAAAAATTAACTTTAAATCACATATTCCATAACAAAAAAATATATACACATACCGATACCGAAGGAGTCCATGCCTATGCATTCCCCTCCTCTCTCGCATCAGGGTCTATAGCCTCTACATGTGTGTCTAGTGTATCCTTGTCTAATACAAAATGATACTCAGGAAGATCACCTATGGGACCTAGGAAAATATTCTTGCACATAATGCAAGTGTGAGGCACACAAACATATGATGAGCTAGCCGATGATGAACTGGCACCAACATCATCAACATGAGGAGGCAGGATTGACCTAGCCTGAGATATCATTAGGCTACTCAGCTTATGAATAGCTCTAATAGTCTGAGAGCTAGCCTCTATCATAATATCTGGGTGCTACACTCGCGGAGGAGGGGAGATATCAGTTGGGGGGACAAAAGTGCCAACTTTCTTCCATTGGAAAGGGACTATCCTGAGGAGCTCCTAGTCCTAAGCCCATGTTGGGCTTCATGCTCCAATAGTTCACTTTAAGTTTCAACAAAAATTCAACATATAATTTTCTAAGGAAATAAAATGGTATGTCTAAATTTCCATATGGAGGGATATCAAAGATCAGCCACCAACGATCCCAAAAGTTTGCACGTATGGCGTCATTTGTGCACCATTTAATTGATAGTTTGGATTTTTTTGGGTCAACTGGTAAACCTGTTTTCAGGTTCGCAAAAAGGCTAGCCAAATTGTCTTTGGTTATGTTGAGGGCCGCAACCTCATCATAATCCAAACCATCATCAAACATCTTGTGCATTTGATCATGCCAATGAAGAGCGGCATTTTGTTGGTTTGTAAGGGTTTCAATGTTATCCACTATGGTGTTTAATGTAGATAACATAGGAGCCAATGCGAGTAGATTAATATATGTTCTATGCAAACCTCTCAACTCGGTGAGATTTTCATTTATCAAATCCTCAATTCGAGGAGAGTTTTGAGGGGGTAGAGGATCGTTTGGTGGACGATTTTGTGGGGGTACTAGATTGTTTGGTGGGGGGTTACGAGGAATATTATTCCTTGCCTCAGTGTCATCATTCTGATCAACCATTCCTATTGAATTGCAAAATGTAATATATATTTAAAAAAGCCTTAATTTTAACCTTTTTTTTCAAAAAAACCCTAGATTCAACTAAAAAAAATAAAATCATGCTAAAATCTATCGAATTTAGATTTAAAATTAGTTTAAATTTTTTTTTTTAAAATACCTTAATATCCGATATTCGGTCATGCGCTAATACTGGCCCCCAAAATGTGAGAAATAAGGGATCGCGGGTCTGGTCTTTTTTTTTAATGTAATGCTACAGATATCAGATATCCAATATTGAATCGAATATCCGATATTGAATCGGATATCCGATCGCCCACATATCTTATATTTAATATATAAGATATATAACATATAACATAAGCTTTGAAATATTATATTATATTATATTTTATATATTTTTATATTATATTATATATATATTATATTACATTAATATATATTATAATATAAAATATTATATTATATTATTATATTATTATAATATAATAATATTATTATATTATATTATATTATATTATTATAGTTTATAATATATTATACTTTATTATTATTATATTATATTATATATATATATATATATATATATATTATATTACATTACTATATATTATAATATTAAATATTATATTATTATAGTATAATATTATATGATTATAATATAATAATAATATTATTATAATATTATAGTATAATAACTAGTATTATAATAATATAATATAATATATTTAATAATATTATAATATTATAATATAATAATAATATTATATTTAATAATATTATATTATAATGTATTATACTGTTATAATATAATGTTTTTATATTATTATAATATTATAATAATAATCTCATATGATTATCAGATATCTGATCTAATATCAAATATTTGATATTATCAAATATTCGATATTAGATCGGATATCCGATAAGGCTCGACCTTTCCTTCCAGGCTTGGTACCTAGATAGGTGGAAAAAAGTCAAAGCAGATTTTGAAGTTCTTTTAGACGTGTTCAAACTCTATTTTTTTCACATCGCCACTTTTTGGCACACCATGATCCTGCACATACCCATTTATTTTAACTTGTATTGAGCTAGGCTGACTTGTTGCTTAGTTGGATATAAGTAAGGGAGTCTTGTCTTGTCATTATTCATTAAGTGGAGTGAGTCATGAGGCAAAGTGGGATCCAACATAGAAGATGGAGTAGTTGAGTGAGCACAATTCTATTGAGTGAGCACAATTCTAATAAGTGTGTGTATAGAGTGCAAAATGTGAGGTAGTTTACACCTAGGTCTTGGTAAAGTTTGAGAAGGGCTAGTAGCCGAGGCTTGGGAAACAAGGAATTTGCTCGGCAGGCTTGCAAGCACAATTTCAAATCTTCTTTGGAGGTTTCTACCAGAGTGTGGATCTAGACTAGCTAATTATTTGGGTTGGATCTTGTAGAATTGTTATTGTAATTGGTCATAACTAGGAAGGCCTTACAGCCTGATACATTGCATGTAATGAGTTATTTTATGAATAAATAGTTATGGTTTGGTATCAGATCTTGCATTGTTGTTGTGTTTTCATTTTTTGGTTATTTCTTGGAGCTAGGACATCTCCTTTAGGTATTCTCTTGCCTTGCACTGCATCAAATTTACTACTTGTGTGATCAATTAGTTCTAGTGTTTTTTATTTCTTAACAAATTTCTTTGTTGTGGTGAATTGGATAAAGGATCACCTTCGAGTTCTTGCATAGCAATTTGTCTTGTGTACATGCACTTTCTCTAGCTATACGATTTGATGAGTTGTGAAACATCCTACAATTTTCATCGTTCCCTTTGAAGATTGCATTGGTGTTGTTGAGGATGCACTGCTCCTAATTTCATTACTTTAATTTCTTACTAGATCCTTTCAAAGATTTAATTCATAGAAGCATTTTTGCTTTGATTTGTGTCCAATAGGAATTTCATTTTGAGTAATTTCCTTTAATTTCTTGTTACTCTAACTCTATTATTTCATTTTGAACACATGGTTACAATAGGAATTCATATAGTTGCATGGTTAGAGCTTGCACTCATTAATAAATCTAAAAAAAACATTGGTTTGTGGTTGCATTTCTTCAGATTTTTTGTAGATTAAAAATACCAAGCAAGGCCTCCTTGTAACTTTCACATTTACAATTGAGATGCCATGTGGGTTGAAAACTAACCATCTAGAACCTTGGAGTTGGTTAATTTGATTAGTTTTTCAAGAGAGAAATTTGTAAGGATTTATGCCATTAACATTATGCAAAATGATTGCTCAATAAACATGTGTATGCTTTCTCTTGATGGGTGAAAATGAAATGCCCAAGCCTCCTTTTATACTAGTTTTTGAGATCGAAAATAAAGCATATTGACTTGGGAGCAAGAGTAAACAATTGGTAAACTGAGGCACTTTAGGCCTCGCAATCAAAATTCTTAAGTAGAGAAGAGGTTGATTGACCTCTTCCAAAATAGGTGGACCTATTCTTGAGGAGGGTCCCAGAAAGGGGTCTTGGAGGCCTTAGAGAAGGCACGAAAAGAAGTGGGAAAAATTAAAACTATTGGGATATATGGCCAAAAAGGTGATAAAATAGCACTTAAAGGACCATGTCAAAAAATATGAGATGAGAGAGAGAGAGAGAGAGAGAGAGAGAGAGAGAGAGAGAGAGAGAGAGAGAGAGAGAGAGAGAGAGAGAGAGAGAGAGAGAGAGAGAGAGAGAGAGAGAGAGAGAGAGAGCACTAAGGAGGGATAAAAGGTCTCAAAATGAAGTGTGTCTATTTTAAGATGGCACATGCCTAATATACGCACTCTTATTAAAGTGACTTATTAATTAGACCATTAAATCACTTAATAGTTGATTGGTCCCTTTCCCAAATCAAATAAGATAATTTTGGATATTTAGAATTCAATAATGGAAAATTAGTCGATAAATAAAATAATAAATTAAAATTTTCTAATAATTAGTTAAATTAATATTCTAATTAACTTTTTTCATGATAATAACATGACCCTAAATGTGCACACACACTCATGGGTATAATCACTAATGCATTATGAATTTGGATTTACTAATTATCAGAGGGTTGATAATAACAATAATACAAATATGTCATCCAAACAAAGACAACATTGACTCAACATGAATGGTCAAGGTATCTCTTGGTGTCATTGGTAGGGATATAGGTATATACTCAATTTTTTTAACAAGCATGAATGTACATGGTACTTGTTGAGTAAATATGAAAACATCAAGGGAAGATGCTCAATATATAAATTGCCAAAGAACAAACACATAAATAGTCACATGAAGGAGGATGTGATTCTTTGTATATCTCACAAGCAAGTGACTATGATTTCATTCCCACTTTGTACTAGAGCTAATGAGTAACAATGCATAGCAGTGGTGCAATATAACATAACAATATAATAATCATATGGTAAAGCATTTAAATAATTATTTTTAATCATTTGAGCATATATTTACTAAAGGTAAAAGATATATATCAACTATATAGAAGCACACCATAAATGAATCCAACAACATCCATCTGATAAGGTATAAATCATAGTCTAAGTCTGAATATAAAATAAACTAGGCATAATCATATTGAAGCATCATATCACATCACTAGCATCATCATGCATATATGATCAAACTAAATAGAAATATCATCTAACATCTAGCATCTATGATATTGGTAATCAAAACAATGAATAGGCTACATCAAATTATCTCAATATGCAAATAAACATGTAATAGCAATCAAAGTGTATCTCAGGTCAAAATAACCATATAATAGAATGTAAACATGCGAGGAAGTACACACGACACACATCAAACTGTGAATTATCTAAAATCTCAATCATATGCACAACTATAGTTCTTATAAATGCAACATTATTCTTTTGCAACTTAAATTTCCTTATTCTCTTCTATGCGATGTTCTAATTCTAGTATGTAGGATCTCAAACTAAAGAGGTTCTAAAATCACCCTCAAACATATGTTGAAAGTGCAATGCAAGTTCATTAGGAACACAACAATAAGGGGTTAATTACAACCACAAGACGTAGCACACACAAGGTTGAAACATAAAACATGAGGCTCAATCACACACAAGTAATTGTCTAAAAGCAAGCATTTAACATATATAAAATTGAAAGAAAAGAGTATATGTTAGATTTATGTAGTAAATTGAGGGTTTGCTATAATGGACACTTTAATCTCATTCATAACTGTGCTATCAAATTTACATCTAAAAAACCTTGATAAATACAAACATGAATTGTGTTCTATGTAAGGTTAAAATCACCATTATAAGATGAATCATCATATTCATAACTACAGGAATAAAATTTAAGATCTAAACTTTATATGACTTTTTCAAGATTATAACATAAATTCTTATAAGGATTTAATTTTAAATTTTATAATCTATATTTCATAATTTAATTATTAAATAACCTATCTTTATACAATTAAAATATAATTTAAAACAAAAATATAAAGTAATGTTAATTTTAAATAATTTATAAAAAATATTAATGAAAACTAGAAAACATAAAACTTAAATTCAATTAAAATATAGACAAATTACACACTACACTCGCATTGGAAAAATACCTCAAAGTAATTCAAAACCAATCAAAAAGTAGTAGCATTTCATGTTTCCCACCATTTATGCTATTCACATTTTTGGGGAAAGCTTTCCATAGAAGAGACTCCAATGTAACACTGATGAGTTTTAAAATTCCATAGTGTGTGAAATTTGGTTGCAGATGTGACGAATTTTGGATGGAATAATTAAATTGGATATGATAGCGTTCAATATGAAATCGAAACACCATGTGCAATATTAATGTGCATTATTTCTGACTCATTAATTATTCCCATTCCCATGTTCAAATGGGATCTCTTAATCAATTTTTAGTAAGTGAAGAGTATTACTGTTTTCACATTTCAATTATTAATTATTTTTATTTTTATTTAATCTTTTAATTTTTTAATTATTGATTTCAAAGAAATTATAAAATAATAATTAAAGGTCTATTAATTAATATATCATGTATGATAGTTGTTCATTTGTATTTTCATTAGTTAGATTTTTTGATTTTTTTGATAAGCTATTAGGACATTATTAGAAGTATCGATAATTTTTTAGATAGTTGTAGTGCACAAGTTATAAGATATCTTTAAGGAGGTATTGTATGGCAATTTGAAATTACTATTTTTTAACCCTTGTGCGCTTAATAGATACACACCATGCGTCATTACTACTTAGAAGCCAGGACAATAACCTTAAGCAATTAAGTTGCATAGAGAGGCAACATGAAAAATTGTTGAAATCTAATGTATCATTTAATATATGTGGGTACACAAAGTTAGCTATTGTGGTCATTAATACACTTCTCTTAAGAAAAGATATTTTTAGACTACCAATGCAAAATGATGATTTCCTCTATTATTGAACTACCTTTAAGAATACCATTTATATTCTTTACTAGATAGAGTGGTACTTATTTAAGCCAAACATATGAATACATACATAATATTTACAAATATTTTTTTTGCCAATCATAAGCATGGGTTAATCAACTCATAAAGGATGATTTTGTCTATTCAACAATAATAATTGTATAATTTGTGATTAGTTTTTTTATTAATGAGCTGAATGTAAATATAGTAAGAAGACCATTTCTTATTTTAGAGAGGTATAAACTAGTAACTCAAATATAATCAATATAAGAAAGTGGGTTGATTTGACTAAGTGTATAAGACAAACTATCAAGATAAGTTGAAGTATGACTATATGCATGTTAATGATATTTAAGCAATAGATTTCAAGAAATTGTCTAAAGGCAATTTTAAATAGACAAGAGACAATTATATAGGCCCTATTAGTTGTTGGTGTTTTTAAAATGAGCATCTATATGTTTATCTACATCTCAATTATACAAGATGGCTTATGTGTCCTCTTATCATAGAACAATGATTAAGGAAGAAAGAATTTCATCTATTACCCAAGCAAGACATTAGGGAGATGTAGCTTGAACAACTCATCCATGGAGAAAATTTTTGTAGTAATATTATTTGGCCTAAAAATTATCTAGCATTGTATGTTGAACGCTACTACTCATCTTGTTGCCAAAATTGATCCATTCAAATGATTGTTGTCTAAGGCAACTCTTATTGATAGAAGGAAAAGTGGCTCATGCTCCATAGTGAGCTTTATTTGATTCATAATGTACTACTTAGCAACATATCCAATTCTAGACTAACATCTTTAACCACATAATTTATAAAGGAATATGTCCTGCACTGGATTAAAAATACACCAATAACTTATAATTTGATGGATCTTTTATCTACCATAATCATGTAATAGAATTATTTTCATGTCCCTTTAAGATGATTCCATTAAGAAGAAAAAATGCAACATTTTCTTCTCTTATACAAACAACATTAGGGATAAGTGGCATTAATATCCAACTTAAAATAGCAGCTAATGGAAAATTTAGGAGTTAAGGGCTTTGGTGACTCGCAATTAATTGTAAAATAGGTCATTTATTATTTCCTTCCAATGGATGAAATTTTAGTAGAGAGTTCACCAATTTACTTACTATAAATTAAAATTGGTCCCATGCTTAAATCTTTGAATGATTTTCTTAAGGAAATATTATGTTTTGTTAATTATTACATTTGACTTATGTGTGATTGGCTCTACATAAGAGAAAGTTGAAATCATGAAAGTTAATAAGAATTTATTATTGCGTGCCTTTTTATAGCTAAAAATAACTCTCAATTAAGGGAGATGACCTAGTACTTGGAACTCGTTCCAATGGTTGTGATAGCAATTTTCTGCACAACTATGGGGTTCCCTAATGCACTATGATTGATCTCCCATTTTTTTCAAGGGAGTGGAGGGCTTTGTTTTGGACACTTTGGCAAAAATCATGTTGTTGTGGCATCATTTTTTATGAAGTGGCTTTAAAACCTTAGTTATAAGTAAGGGAATTGTCAAATAAGCTACTATAAAAAAAATTGTGATTTTTAATTTCCATATAGGATTTTGAGAAGCTCCAAGTTAGGGTGCTTAACTACTAGATCCTCTTTCCTAGTAGTGAAGTCCCTCAAAGTTGGTAACTATTGGTCTTGTTCTAGATCTTATACTTTATTTTTTTGTAGGATATTAGATGAAAACATCATAGTCATATCAAATATTGGTATAGAAGATAATGAGATTATTAATTATACAAAAATTATAGTATTAATTCATATAGAAATGCACATAGATTTTTTTTTATCAAGCATAGAGATTATGTACATAAAAGAGAAAAGGAAAAATTATAGTCTCAATTCCTCTTCTAGCTTGATCAAGTTATTTTAAATTGTCCATTTACTTTTATTTATACAAACCACTTTTCCTAAAATTCTAGACCTTGAAACATTTTTAAAGATTAAAAAATATTTAAATTTAAATTCTAAACTCTAAAAAATTTGATTATCTCAATTTCATTTATAAGTTTAATAGATCATACTTCTAAATATAAGATATATTTTATATATTTTAGATTTACACAAATTAAATTTAGTAGATAAATTTATTTCTATCACATAAGCTTTTACAACTATATCTCCATGCTGCTTGGATTGCTGGCCCATCTTTCATGCTTTGGCATATTTGGTTGGAGAGGAATCGTCGCATATTCAAAGATGTTCGGCTTGGTGTTTTGCATCTTTGGTGGAAAATATCACATTCTCTTCAAGAAACTATTCTTGTGAAGTGTGAGCTTGATGGGGGTATGGATCCAGTTGATCTTGCTATCTGTAATCGCCTCAATTTTCATCTGCAGGATGGGGCTGCAGCTCATAGGTTTCCTTCTATGTCCAGGTAGCTTCACCATCAGAGGAAGGGTCGGGTTAACTGGGATGGGCACTGGACTCCTCCTCCCTGTGGAGTTCTAAAAATTAACACTGATGGTTCTTCTCGTGGGAATCCTGGTCCGGCTGGTATTAGCGAAGTGGCTCGTTGTAGTTCTGGGGATGTTAAATTTTTCTTCTCAGTTCATAAGGGTGATTATACTAACAATCTCATGGAAGCTCAGGCTATTTTATGTGCTGTGGAATAGTGTTGCTTGCGGGGACGGAGTAAGATTATCTGTGAGTCTGATTCCCAGGTGGTGGTGAACATGCTTTCTTTGCAAGAGCTTGAGGATGTTAGTTGGCAGTTGGCCACTGTTGTTAAGAAAATTCTTTTCTTCTCTTCCTCTTTTCAGTTCATTAGGTTCGCATATATTCCTCGTGAATGGAATAGAACTGTTGATTGTTTAGCCAAATGGGCATCTAGTCATGATCTGGGTTGGCATATTAGGGATAGGAGGCAACTGTCCTTTGAGATGGTGCAAGAATTTGATGATCTTGTTGCTCAGGATCGAGTTCCTTGTTGAGCTCTCCTTGTTGTATTCCTTTCTGTCTTAATAAATTTTTACCCCTCTTTTTGCAAAACTATATTTACAATAGTATTAATGTTCCATACAAAAGGGAAAGAAAAGTTAAAAATTATTTTATTATTTGTTAGAACAAAATAAAGTAAAGTAGAAATTAAATTTGTTAGAAAATATTTAGAGAACTAAATTTTCTTTTAAAATATCCTATCATAGTTACAACTTCAGAGTATTGAAAGTAAAATTTACTTCAGTTTAGGCATTTACATAAAATCTTTGGCTTGTGTCCTAAGCTAGGAATATTCTTTCAAGATGAAGCGGTCTAGCTCTCCATTGAGAATCATGTTTAGTTCAAATTGTTGGTCAATGGTCACAAGTTCAAATTATATCACAAACCACAGAGTAAGAAGGAGTTCCTGTAGCAATTCTCTTCTATTGTTGATGTTGTTGTTCCCGCAACATCACCTAATGAGCTTTTTGTTCATTTGCCTTCCTCACTCTAGCTTTTTTCATCACTATCATAATAAACACTTTCATCGCAAAAGTTGATTCTCCATAATAATTTCTACTTCATTTCTAGTTTTCCACCCATCCCTCTCATCATTTCTTTCATTCATGCATAGCAATTGCCACCTCAACAACGCTTCTAGTTAGCATAAATTCCAAGGTATGAGATATTAATTTGTTTTTCCATAAAAAATTATATGCCTTATCACTGCTAAAAGTGGGGGACCACTTGCCTTATTGTAGCTAGGGGGAATTTATATTAGTTTTTTCATTATATTTGTGCAATCTTTTTATCTATTCTTTTCCCTTGTCATACTTGCATTTCTTGCCAATGATTTGTCATTTTCTTCATTCGAAATCTTTTTATTGTGTATTATTTTTTGCACATATATTGCTAAGATGGCAAGATATGTTGTGTACGAGTTCTGAGGAGCATATTTATGAGTAATTTTGAAATGATAGCATAGAGATTTGCATTTGTTTTACTCAAATTTTTTTTCTCTCTTGTGCTTCATTACTCAAAAAAAAATCTTAAATTGAAACTCATCTTGTAACCTATTGTTTCAAGTTTTCTTGCCAAATTTGTGGTTATATGTTATTCTCTTTTGCAACTTTTTTTTGGGTACCTTGGGAATTAGACAATGGGAGGAGCCCTAATTCAGAGAGAGCCTATTGTGCATAATACATTGCTCGAAGACCAAAATTTTAGGCCATATTTACAAACAAGGGGATGGATATATTATGTTTAGAAGCTAACTAGCTAGGATGACAAGGTTGCATTTCAATTTCTCAACTCCTTAAAGAATGAAGTGGAAATAGTTAAAGGATTGAAGATGTCATTTTCTCAGATGGTTTTGGCAGAAGTTATGGGATTACCGTTGGAAGGCTCAGGAATTTTCAAAGAATCTTGACCCAATTTCTACTAGAGCTTAGTTCACTTTACATGGAAAGCCAATGCTTGATATTAATAAGAAATGAGGTATTGTTAGACAATCTCTTCTTGAGTCATTTCCACAATGTGCAATTTTTATCATTAAGTATTTCACCTATGAAGGGTGATAGCCATTTCTACATGTTGTTCATTTCAAATTTTTGAGTAGTTTAAGGCATGATATCAGAACTGTCAATGTTCGTAGTTTTGTATTTGGCATTTTGTCAAAATAAGCCATACTACTACAAGAGGGTAGACAAAACTCTATTTCCCATCATTGCCTCATTAAACTAATAGTGGAAAAAGCTTTAAAGGAATAGTCAGATATTTCCTAGGAAGAATTTCTACTACAAGGATTTAAGGAGCCTATCCCAAATCTAGCTAAATGTATAGGTCAGAGGGTTAAAATTGCTAAGGGGATTAGAGATTCTTTTATTGAAACTGGACAATGTTCTTCGCCTAGGAAGAAAAAGGAGGCTAAGGTTAGAGGCCCTAATTTCTCTCCTTCAAGAGCAATTCATGAAGAGGAATTGGAAACTTCTATAGAGAAAGTTGAAGTTGTCCCAATAGTAGGACTAGTCGGCAGGCTAAGGCACCTCCTATAACGAAGAGCACTTCCAAAAAAATGAAAGCCCTAGAAGAGGAGGAACTCCATTAAGAAGAAGTGCTAGGAAAAATTCTTTCGTGTATGCTCTCATATGTGTGTGTGTGTGTGTGTGTGTGTATGTAGTTATATATGTACATATTTACATATATACAAATATGTATACTCATATATTTTTGTACACATATACATAGATACATATACATATATACATACATATACATACATATATATACACACACACACATATATAGTTGTATATTTATATATATGAATATGTATACGTACATATATAATTCTTCTATTTTTTAATGGTCTAATCCTCTCAAGTATAGTAGTGACCCAGACTCCCAGATGGATATATATATGTATATGTATATATGTGTATATACATATCTTCGTACACATGTACACACACACACACACACATATATATATACATATATATGTATATATAGATATACATATATATGTATATATATGTGTGTGTGTGTGTGTAATGTCTAGGGTACATCATTTTTCTCTCTCTTTGATTTATATATATTGCATGTAGATAGATATTTGTCTTTGTCTATCTATATGTGGTTGGTCATGTTGTTGCTTTGTTGTCATAGTATCATCTAGTTGGTTTTTTTTTTCTTTCTTTCTTTCTATTGACAACCTCCTTTATCCTAGCTTCTATTTCGCTTTCTTGGTTTATCTCTTATTCAGGTTTCCTTCTAGGTCTTCTTCTTCTTATGCTTTGCTATTTTTTATTCATTTTCTATCTTATTGGCTTGCTTAGGTTTAGTCACTACACATTTATCTAGTTCCACATTAATGGATGCGCACACACTTCAATAGTTATGTCCATCTTGGTTTTTCCTCATTTTGTTTATTTATTTTTGTGCTTTTCAAGTTTTGTCTATATGTGTGTATGTGTGTGTGTGTGTGTGTGTGTGTGTGTGTGTGTGTGTGTGTGTGTGTATGCATATGTGTACATTTATACATGTATACACACACACACACGTGTATGTGTACATATGCATATACATATATGCATATACACACATTTAGATGTATATTCACTAATGCATATAAATGAACATCTACACATGCATGGATATAATCTATATAGATGTCACATATATGACATTTATAGTTTATACATTTATTTAACCTCATTGTTGCCCTTTTCATCTATTATCCTGTGTTTATTCTTATTCCCTCATTATTGTATTATTTTTTATCATGCTTATTGCCACCACCTTCTTTATTTTTGTTTTTTTGTTTTTCTCTTGCTTGTTTAGTATCTCATTGGTCTTTTTTATCCCTTTCAATTTTGATTTTTATTTGTGCTTTAATCTCTATTTCTCTTGGTCTTTGGGATAACCATTATTATTATTTATTATTTTTATTTTTTGTCTTATTTCTCTCTCTCTCTCTCTCTCTCTCTCTCTCTCTATAGGTTGACCTTGATCTTTGTGTCCCTCTTCTCCTCATACCTTGGCTTTCTCTCATATATTGGTCTGCAACTAATCATTTATCTCCTCTAGCTCTTCACATCCTGATGGTGGATCACTGAGTGTGATTTGAAACATCGATGCAAAAATATGGCAACAATCAAATCCAAAATATATGCATCTCTCTACTATGACTGGTTGTGAAAAAAAATCACTGGATTAAAACTACACCAATAACTTATAATTTGATGGATCTTCTATCTATCATAATCATGTATTAGAATTATTTTCATGACCCTTTAAGGTGATTTCATTAAGAAAAAAACACAACATTTGTTTCTCTTATACAAACAACATTAGGGATAAGTGGCATTAATATCCAACTTAAAATAGTTGCTAATGGAAAATTTAGAACTTAAGAGCTTTGGTGATTCACAATTAATTGTAAAATGGGTCATTTATTATTTCCTTCCAAATGATGAAATTTTAGTAGAGAGCTTACCAATTTACTTACTATAAATTAAAATTGGTCATATGCTTAAATCTTTAAATGACTTGCTCAAGGAAAAATTATGTTTTGTTGATTATTACATTTGACTTATGTGTGATTGATAAGAAAAAGTAGAAACCATGAAAGTTAATAAGAATTTATTACTATGTGCCTTTTTATAGCTAAAAATAACTCTTAATTAAGGGAGAGGACCCAATATTTGAACTCTTTCCAGTGGTTGTGATAGCAATTGTCTGCACAACTATGGTGTTTCTTAATGCACTACGATTGATCTCCCTTTTTTTTAGGGGAGGGGAGGGCTTTGGACACTTTGGAAAAAATCATGTTGTTGTGGTGTCATTTTTTATGATGTGACTTTAAAACCTTAGTTATAAGCAAGGGAATTGTCAAGTAAGCTACTATTAAAAAGAAAAGTAAAAAAAAGATTGTGATTGGTGCTCAACTACTAGATCTTCTCCCCTAGTAGTGAAGTCCCTCAAAGTTGGTAACTATGGGTCTTGTTCTAGATCTTATATTTTATTGTTTGTGTATGTTGTAGGATAGTAGATGAAAACATCATAGTCATATCAAATATTGGTATAGAAGAGAATGGAATTATTAATCATACAAAATTTATGGTATTAATTCTTCTTCTAGCTTGATCAAGTTATTTTAAAATTTCCTTTTACTTCTATTTATACAAACCACTTTTTCTAAAATTCTAGAATTTGAAATAGTATTTTAATTTTAATTTTTAAATTTATAAAAATATTGGCAATTGTATTACCGTTCTATACAGACGGAAAAGAAAAGTTCAAAATTACTTTATTCTTTGTTAGAACAAAATAAAGTAAAGTAGAAATCAAATTTGTTAGAAAAAATTGAGAGAACTAAATTTTCTTTTAAAATATCCTATCATGAATACAACTCCAGAGTATTGAAAGTAAAATAGGGAAAACTATGAATAAAATTACTTTAGTTTAGGTGTTTACATAATATCCTTGGCTTGTGTTCTAAGCTAGGAATATTCTTGTGGAACAGGTCTTTCTGAATCCATTTCACACGAAATCCTAAGACTGGTTTGTTTTGCAGACAAGCAGCCAATTAGCGAGGTCGTTGACCACAGCTTTAGCCCCATTTTGTTATTTTTCTCTTCAGTTGGCCCAAAATGGTCGATCCTGGTTTCATCCCTGGATTTATTGGCTATGCCATTCAATTGGCCGGAGATCAGATTATTCACCACATCAGCATTGCGGTCCGATGCAGGAAAGAGTTGGATGCACTCAGAGATCTGCTTCCAACAATAGTTGAAATGAATGTGGAATTACAGGAGTATCAAAAGGCTCTCAACTCTGGCAAAGTGAGTACATCGAGTCATCCTTTGCCCTCCACAATCAACAACTGGTTGAACAAATTGAGTGATCTTCTTGAGGAAGCGTCTGATTTGACACAGCGCTGCACTGTACCCTCGTACTTTCATCCCTGTTCTCGGCACAAAATGAGCAGAAAAATCAGAAATCTCATTGAAAATTTGCATAAGCATGTGGAAAAGGATGTAGCCCCGGTTGCTTTTCTACATCAACTTCATCAAGATGTGGCTTACAATCAAAGATTTCAACAGATCAAACAGAGAATGGATTCTCTGAAGGGAAATGCTGGACTTGCCGGCCCATCTGGAGATATCTTTTCATTGCCTTCTTCGGCCACTTCAAACACGAGGTATATTGAGGAGGCACTCATTGTTGGACAAGATTCTACATCAAAGCGACTTGTGGAGCTGATTCATTCACAAAAGCTCCAAAATCTGTGTCGTTTCGGCATACTTGGGAAGGGAGGGGCCGGCAAGACTCTATTACTCAAGCAACTCTTCAACAGTGACGAGGTACAAAATCTGTTTTCTAGTGACTTGATGCTTTGGCTTACTGTTTCGCAAACTCCATCTTTCAACGCTCTTAGAAAAGATCTGGTCAAACAAATAGCCCTTAAAGTAAATGAAAGATTGGAGAGTAGAGAGGAAGACCAAGTAAAAACCTGGTTGAATCAGAGCATGACAAAGTACAGATTTGCCCTGTTTTTAGATGACGTTTGGGAAACAAGTGCAACATCATTGCTAGAGGAGCTGTGTGTGCCTAACTCTCCATACCACAACTCCAACATCATAATTGCCACATCGAGAACTAAGAGTGTGCTCTTGCAGTTGGGTATTCCCGCTCCATCAATCGTCCAAATGCAAGATCTGAACGAGGATGATAGTTGGAGATTGTTTTCTTCTCATGCTTTTCCACACAACGGTGGAGTTTTGCCCACAGGCATTGAGGGAGAAACAGCCAGGCATGTCTGCAACAAGTGCGGGGGGCTTCCATTAGCCCTGAAGGTAATTGGAAAGGCAATGTCGGGAGTCACTCAAGTAGATGAATGGGAATTTGCACTCCAGAGGCTGCAGAAGGATGTTGGAGGGTCGCTTTATAGGAGCTTGAGATTAAGCTACGATGTCTTGGCGGATTATGGCGTTTCCTTGCAGTTGTGCTTCCTCTGCCTCGCTGCTTTCAAGGAAGATGAAGTTATCTATTATTCAACAGCTACAAAGTACTGGATTGGAGAAGGGTTGATTGGCGGGCCGGATTCTTATCAAATAGGAAAGAATTACCTCAATTTGTTAGCCGACCGATGTCTAATCGAACCCCTCTGGAAGGATCATGATGGAGGTGTGCTCATTTTCAGGGTGCATGATGTTTTGCACGATTTAGCACATGAAATCGCTGAGAAGGAAGAGAGATGCTTCTTTCGGACAGGCAGAGGTTTACGAGAGCTCCCAGATGATGATGACTGGTCCGGACACATGAGAATTTCGTTGAGGAACAATTTTTTGACTAGACTTCCCAAGACATTTCGAGCTCCCCATGTCCGATCCCTGCTACTTAATGGCAATCGTGGTTTAAAGGAAATTCCAAAAGAAGTGATGCAGAGTATGGCACTTCTGAGAGTCTTGGATTTGTCACGGACTGCCCTGAGCTCCCTCCCAAAACACATTGGGTGTTTGAAGAATTTAGTTTGCCTCAGGCTACGCTCTGTGCCAATCCAAACGCTGCCCAATTCTATTGCTGCTCTGAGAAAGCTTGAAATACTAGATCTTTCTAAATCTAGCATTACACAACTCCCATCCAGCATTTCTAAGTTGACTTCCTTACAAGTTCTCCACCTTGGTTCTTGTGAACACCTTCAGTCCATGCCATTTGGGGTCTCACACCTTAAATCTCTTCAATACCTGAATGTGTATGGTAGCCCAAATGCATGGACAAAGATAGTATGGAACAACTGCACAAGAGATGTGCTTTCAATTAATGATTTGGGCGCCCTAAAACAACTTACAAAGCTGTCTCTTGCAAATTATGGCAAGACAATTCAGGAAGGAATTCTAGGAATGATGGAGCAGATGAAGTATCTAACTCTGGATCTCACAAATATGGAAAGACTGCCCCATGACATGACTGCCATGTCCAAATTGAGGAAGCTCTCTCTAACATGTCCTCAGTTACTCCGGATAGAATTTTCATTTTCTGAGTTTCAACATCTGAGCTACATTAATTTGTTCAACTGTGACATGTTGAAGCAACTTCCAGACTTGCACAAACTTGCTCATCTAAAGCACCTCAAGATTATTGAGTGCCCCAGCATTGAGAAGTTTCCGGAGGAATTTGGCAAAAGGGGAGCATTTCCTAAGCTGGAGGAGTTTTCTATTGTGGAGCTACAAAATCTACAACAGATGCCAATGGTGGAAGACACAGCTCTGCCTTCACTGAAAATACTAACAATAATGAAGTGTGAAGTATTGGAGATTCTGCCAGAATGTTACTGGGATTTGACCAGTGTAGAGAAGATCAGAGTATATGGCTGCTCAACAGTTTTAAATGCAATGGAAGACAATTACTTTACTGAGAGAAACCCCAAAGTAGAACTAGTTAGGGTATCTGCTGTAGACACAGAAGCATTCCAAAGGCGCTTCAATGAAATGGTAAGAGGAAATGAGTATTTTCTTTACGGTGAATTTTGGCGGAACGAGCTCTTTCAGTTTTTGCACGAGACATATCACTTCAAAATAAAATTGTGAAGCAGGCCTATTTAAAGGAGTCTTTGTTGAAGGAATACCTCATAAACAGAACAGAATAGTAGTTTGGGCTTTACAATCTGAAATGACATCATCGGGTAAAGTAAAAGAAATCACTTGATTATTGATTATTAGTCCCTGCAAAATATGTGAAAATTTTTGCCAAACAAACGAATGATATTGTTCAAAATTTCCTAAAGTTTGATTTGAAATTTAATTATTAAATACTTATTCTAATTTTATGATTCCTTATGGGGGCAATTTCCTGGAGTTTATTCTGAATTTCGTAGGCCAAAAATCAGAAAATTCAGAGGCAGCAGTGTACGGAAGTACTCAAAGTGTTTAACCTGGTGCACGCATAAATGAATTATTGAATGAAATTTAATAAAGTGATGCATTTTAAAAGTTGCATTTTCAAGTATTTGCGTCTGTCCACATTCAGCTTTCTTTTAAAATTTATGTTCAAAAAGCTAAACCTGAATGAATATAATTTTTTAATAAAGAACTTTATATTGTGGTATTTAATATATTTAAAATTATCAATAGGTGTTTGAAATATATTGAATAATGAAAATTGGTTTATGTAATTTTTATTTGATATGATTTATTTATAAGATAAATATTTTAAATATTTTTTTACTAATTTTCATTATAATTTGTAATAATATATATTTTTTAATAGTATTTTATTGATTAGAATGTATTTTATGTTTTTTGCCAGGAGATATTTATTTTATATGTTTTATCTCACTCTTATAATTTTAATTTTTCCTTCTTTTGTCTTCTATATTATTTATTGTTTACTTCATCTATTACAACTTGCATATCTACAATAACTATAAGTAAAATGAGAATGTCATTTCAATATAATATATTAATGTTGTATCTACATAGCTTTGATTTTCAATAAGAAAAATTGGTTCAATAACTTAATTACTAATTCTCAAATACAATTATAACTTTTTAAACAAAATATTAAGACAATAAAATCATGAATATATAAATATATTTAATAAATTTGATAATCAATTTTTTTTATAAGTTAATAATTTTAACGTATTTTATAATATAATCTGGTTCACAACATTAAAAAATTAAAAAAAATCTTAGCTGGTTTTCTTTTTAAGTTAAATGAAAATGGTTCAAGCCCATTATAGATAGAAAAAACCAACTACTTCAAAACAAATATATCTAAGAAATAATAACCAAATAGCCCACCCAATCCAAGAAATTTGTTTTCAAAAAAAAAATAATGATTATTTTTTACCACTCTAAAATATTGACGTCAATTTATCAGCATCTTTCAAACACACCTCCAAGTTTCCAACAAGTTTGTTTTTATCAAAGCGGACATTGATTTATGTAAATTATATGGCCTTCCACAACATTTTTTTTTTTTTTTTGCTCGGTAAACGGCCTAAGCCTTGAATGATTTTATTAATACAAAATAAATACAAATAGTTCCCCCGTTTTGACAGGCACATGTAGGAAAGAACGGGGAAAGAAAACCTCATGTCTTGCCTAGGACCTTAGTCCTATATTATACATTAATAAGAGGGGCATACCCCAGTGTTAATTTCAAATGGATAATCCGATCAATACATAATTCATCCAAATAATCTCCAGATTGGATGGGGAGATCATTATCTGTCTAAATTCACCACCAACAACAAAAGTTAAAGGTTAATAAAAAAAAACTAACTATAATGTGCAGCCAAGGGAATTATTATCAACAAATACATTCTATGTTAAAATAGTTTAATAAGATTAATATTTTGATTTAGTTGTTGTTTTAATTGTTTTTTATTATTATTCTTTAATTTGTCTTAGCTTAATTATTTTGATATATACTGGAATGGATTTTACTGATGTTTAAGGTATAGTGATGGGAGTGTATTTGAAAACATACAACATTATTCATTCAAAGAGTGGCTTCCTGCATATTAAAGGAATAATATTACAATTTTTAAAGAGTAGCAAGATCGTAGATGAACACAAACTGAAAACCCATAGATATTGTTAGAGACATCACTTCGGATCTCTCATAAGGGTTTCAGATGTGGTTATTGGGGTGAAATCCGAATTACTCCGTGCCCTGGTTATGGGGGTATATCAATCATAAATTTCTAAATAGTTGATAATTGAACATCATATTACAAATAGGAAGCAAATTTATAACTAAACACGATTTCCATTATATATATTAATAATATGTACAGTAAACATCATCTCCAATCTAATTTTAAAAAGAAACCAACAAAAGGTAATAAACAATAGATTTTCCCTATTGAGTAGTATGGAAAAATTATCTACAGAGACACTCAAGCTCAAAAAATAGTGCTACTAGTCAAAATATGGATAATGTTAATATGCCAAATGACCCATGCTGCGATTTAGTCAAATTTTTCAAATACCATTATAATTTTTGAAGCTTCACGCATAGAACTCACCTTTGATCCTGGGGGAAATTCATAAGAAGACCTTCCCCTACTAGTTTTTTCATAATTTGGAAGATAAAACTCCACATTTTCCATTTCATTGAAATCCACTTTCGGATGGATATATGTGTCATATGCCTTCAGATAATCAGTTAGCCAATCCCTTCCTGGGTCTTCAATGATGCCTCTCCATCTTAACAAAAATTTGATGCTCATCTCCATTCATGGCCATTCCTTATAGAATTGGATATTATCCCTAATGATCATGCAGGGACATTTTAGGTTCCTTGCTAGTTCCTGGCTATTGACTTCGAGTTCCATGTATGCCTCTAGAAGAGGGATGCAAAGTCGAGTGTCAATGTTGGCGACAACTAGTTCCAAAGCCACTAACCAGCAAGGGTCAAAAATGTTATGGGTAATCCTGATAATGTCCCATTTCTCAATCCCCGCTCTTACCAAATAGCCTACCCAAAGCCCAACTATGTCACTGTTAGTTCTCCATGAGTAGTCGTAATTAAAAATTCCTTCCCCTAAAGCCTTACTTACAGCTATTCGACTCATGTCACCTATGGGCCTCAGAATCCTATTCCATCATTCTTGTGTTACAGGCCCACGGAATGCCATGGTACAATTTTCATAAGCATGAAATAGGCTAATGTTCAAATCCATTTTTTAGCCTGTTCCCCTAATAGATTTGCTACTAAAAATGAAAATTGAATATTGAAAAAAGCCCCAAACTTCCTGACAAATAGGATGATTCGAAAGATCTAGACGTCTAATAATGAAGAGACATGTGCATGATTAAAAGGCTCCTTTCCAATACATCATAAGGTGATTACAAGGCATAGTTGAGGGATTTCCTTACCATGATTGATTTGGTACGTGTGAGATCCCACTATTGTATCGAAGAGTTTTATAAGGAAATGATTAATCCAACTAAATATTAACGATCTATCGATTATTGAAAGTTAATGAATTAATACCATCGGTACCAAGATTGGCTAGTGAGTCGGCCTCTTTGTTTCCTTCTCTGTAAATATGAGCAAATCTAATGTCTTCAAATACTAAGAGTGAATTCATAATTACTTCTAGTTTAGAGTTTAATACCCAATTTGGAGTGGCTCCTTTCCTGAGAGCATTAATAATGATTTGGGAATCCCCTTCTATTATAATTTTCTTAATATTTAATTTAATGCATAGATTAATACCTTCTTCTACAGCTTCCAATTCGGCTATATTATTAGAGGTCATATCTAGTGATTTTGATCTTTTAGCAATCCACTTACCTACTTCATCTCTAATGATACATCCTATTCCTGCTTTTCTAGGATTTCCTCTTGATGCCCCGTCAAAATTTAACTTCTTCCATCCAGGAGGAGGAGGCTCCCATTTACATGTTAGTCTAGCTAGATCATTCTTCTTTTTATAAGTTAAGGGGGGATTAATTAATAGTGGCTAGAGTTTTTTCATTTCTGCATCCCAGTCAGAGAAGGATCCTTCTTCTTTGGGTCTCTTTCTGAGGTCACTATTCATCACTTCCAAGATTGCTACTTCTATTTTGGCTAATAAGGCTTTTACTGGTAGACATTGGTTTGAGAAAATTTGGCGATTGCGTTCTTTCTAGATTTCCCACATGAATATTGCCAGAGATATATTCCAAAGTTTTCCATATACTTTCTTGGGGTTTTCTTTTGGCCATCCCATTAAGTGATCTTCCCATTGACCTGCTAATGGGGATGCCTAGTTGAGTTTCCTTTGTAGCCATCTCCAACATTCTTGAGAGAATTTACATGAGAATAATAGATGTTCTACATTTTCTTCTTCCTCTCTACATAGGGAGCATCTAGATGGTCCTTCAAATCCCATTTTTTGGATCCTATCTTCTGTTAATATTTTCTTTTGCATAGCTGTCCAAAGAAACATTCTTGCTTTTGGAAGATTCGCTTGATCCCAACATAGATTTAGAGGAAGGGTACTGACATCCCATTGTTGAGAATTTGTTATCATCTTGTATCCTTCTCTGACTTTGTAGGTTCCATCCTTTACTGTAGCCCGGATAAGTTTATCCTCTCTTTCTTTATATGCAATAGTCCAAGATTTTGATAACAATTCTAGTTTGTTTCTTTCCTTTGTTTCAATGTTATACTCAGAAACAGATTTCCATCTCCATTCCTTTCACTACTCTAATTCATATTCCTCTAGATAATCTTTAACCTTGGTGCCCCATGTGGATTTTAGCAGACTTATAGTTTCAGGAGAGAAATTTGAACTTGTCAAAGACGGGTTACCATTCCAGGAATCTTCCCAAAAGAGTGCTTCCTCTCCATTTCGTAAGTCCCATGTTAGGTATTTAGAGATCAAACTGCGATTAGTCAATAGAAAGTTCCAACTAGCAGATCCTTTTGGGGGAAAGTGATTCTAAATAGTGAGGTTTCATATAAAGGGTTCATATATTTATTATATATGATTTTTGCCCATTTCTTGTCTCTTTCATGATAGAGTCTCTAGACTTGTTTCGCTCCTATAGCTTTATTCTGCCATTCGAGGTTCTTGATGCCTAATCCTCCATAGTCTTTGGGTTTACAAATCTTATTCCAACTAATTAATGATTCTTTTTTCTTGTCCTCCAATCCTTTCCAAAAAAACTCCCACAATTTTCTTTCCAATTTAGAATTGATATGTTTTGGAAGATAAGAACATGACATTTAGTATGAGGGTATAGCTGCCAATACAACTTTAATTTTAGTTTCTCTGCCTGCCTTAGTTAATAATTTATCCTTCCAAGAGTCAATGTGATTATCAATTTTCCTGAGGATGTGCTCCCAACCCGAATTGGTTTGTTTGTTCTTATCAAGGTATATCCCCAAATATCTGAATGGGAATTTACCTTTATTGAATCCTAGTTTTTGACAAATTTGGTTTTCAACTTCAATATCAGTATTCAAGAAGAAAATTTTAGATTTTTTGGAATTAATCATCTGTCCAGATGCATTTGAATAAGTATTTAGTATGTACTATATATGATCTACCTCTTCCATGGAATTTATTCCAACTAGAATTGTGTCATCTGCAAATTGCTGATGGGTAGTGTTTTCTACTCCCTCAGTGACTTTAACCTCGGCGATCTTTATTTCTTGTTGCTCTACTTTGATAGCCCTTCCAAAGGCTTCCACCATGATAATAAATAAGAAAGGTGATAGGGAGTCTCCCTGTCTGATGCCCCTTGATATGTTAAAGAAACCTTCCGAGGTACCATTAAGAAGAATAGAAATTTTGGGGTTTGAAATGCATTGATATATAATGTTAATCCATCTTTTGGAGAAGCCAAATGCCTCTAAAGTTTTACATTGAAATCTCCAATCTACCTTGTTGTATGCTTTCTGAATATCGAGTTTGAGTAGCATACAAGCTTCTTTATTTTTTAATGCTAAATGGATAGTTTCTTGAATAATAGATATCCCATCTAGAATAGATCTGCCTGGGACAAAATCAGTTTGTTCTTCTGAGATAAGTTTTGGCAAAAAGATTTTGATACGATTAGCTAGAATTTTTGAGAACACTTTATAGATAGTGTTTCATAATGCAATAGTTTTGAAATCTCCTGGGGCTATACTTTCTTGCTTTTTAGGAATAAGGGTTAAGAAGGTGTGATTTATTTCAGTTAAGATGGATCCACCTTTACGGGTCGCTTCTAGGGCTTTCCACAAATCCTCTCCTATAATGTCTCAACATTTTTGGAAGAAGAAGGCTTGGAAGCCATTGAGTCTGGGTGATTTATCTAGATTCATACTAAAAAGTGCACTTTTCACCTCATTTATGGAGATAGATTCATTTAGAATTTTTATGTCCTCTTCAGAGATTAGCTTGGGGATATGCTTTATCATTTCCTCTTGAGCAAATTTGTTAGATGAGTCAAAATTGTTAAGTGTCTTGTAGAAATGTTCGGAAAGGATTCCTGCAATTTTTATTGGGTTTTCGGTTTGCTCCCCTTCTAGGTTTCTAATTTTAGCTATGTTGATATAATTTCTATTATTAATGGTGCTGTTGTGAAAAACTTTTGTATTACGGTCTCCTTCCAAGAGCCATTTTTCTCTAGATTTCTGCCTCCAGAATATTTCCTCTTTTGCTAGAATTTCTTCATGTTTGAGGATGTATTCTTTTTCTAATTGATATGATTCGTTATTCATTCCTTTCGCAATAATTTCCTTATTTAAGCTACTCATTTTTTCTTCAATGTCTAATTTTTCTTGGAATATATTTTTAAAATATAGCTTGTTCCAACTTTTTATCTTTTGCTTTAAGTTTTTTAGTTTGGAGACTAGACAAAACATTCTTGATCCTTCAAACTGATCCTCCTTCCACCAATCTCTAATCTGGTCCATAAAGCTTCTGTCCATAAACCACATCTTTTCTCACTTGAAAGGGTTTCTACTGGGTTTACTCTACTCTTTGATTTCCAATTTCACTAGAAAGTGGTCAGACCCTGCCATAGGTAAAATTTCTGCTATAATCAAATTGTCCATGTTTAGTTCACCTTTTAGAAAGAATCTGTTTAATCTTTCAGCAATGTAACATTATCCTTTTCTACGATTATTCCAAATATAAATTCCATTCATGGTTTTAATGTCCAAAAGGGAGTCTTTGTGAATCCAAATTTTAAATCCTTCCAAGGTTTTATTAGTGTGGTTAATTCCACCCAGTTTTTCATCTAGACTTGCACCCACATTGAAATCTCAACCAATAATGGTTGTTTCCTATGTTATTGAATTAAGGAAATGGCTGATCTCATTCCAAACTGACAATTTATCTTCTATGGAAGTCAGTCCATAAACATTGATAAGTATTAATTGTAGGTTAGTTTTTGTACTAGTAGCTCTCATTCCCATCCAGTTTACTTGAAGGGTGAGTAATTCCATGTTGGTAAGTCAGGGATTCTAAATTATCCCTAATCCTCCTGAAGCTCCTTGGGACTGCTGAAAAACTAATGTCCATTTCCCCAATTTTTGATTCATTTTCAATCCTTCTTCTTTGTTAATTTTTGTTTCTTGTAGTAATATGATATCTGAGTCAAATAGGGTGAGGTTACACTTTAACAAGCATTTTTTGCTAGGGGCATTGAGACCCCTGGCATTCCAAGTTGTTATCTTCATTACTCCTTGGGAAGGCACTTCCCCTTCCCATTGTTTAGTATATTTGCAATCTTTATCTGATCCTTCACTTGCCCTATTGCTTTTCTAAGTTCTTTAAGTGAATTCCTTCCTCAGTTTTGCTTAGTTTTTCCACAGATTGGTGTTGTCAATCCCTCTTGGTTCATGGCAATACCTAATTTATCAAGATTCTACTCATCAAGGATCTTCTCCACTATAGAAGAGACTTCCCCTCCTGCTGATCCTCTGCGATTATTTCTATTATTAATAATTTACTTATCTACTGGTCTTCCTCAATTCCTATGCATTTTACTATCTCATTTCCTTTCTTTCCTTCTGTGTTGGTGGGAGTATTCTATTTTTCATATCCCAACATCAAATTTATATCTTCTGAGCTTGGGTCTACTTTACAAACTGATCCACTATCCTCTTTATCCAAAGCAAACATGTCTTTCCCATTGCTAAGAGTTTTCCAAAACTTGTAACTATTTTTCTTTCCTTTCTTTCTTATGGTTATATTGCTCCACTGAACTAAATCTGCTGGTGGAATGGTGACTTCATGCCCAATATCATTGTTTGGTTTGACTGACTCTTGCATAGTTTCTAAGATTTGTTCCCCTCTAATTTCTGACTCCTGGTTTTTTAGATTAAGTTCAATAGATCCTATGTGAATCAATTCTTCCTCCAAATTCTTTTCCTGCACCTACTTTGCACTTGTTCCTGATTTGTCTTCTGATTCAGAAACTAGTATCTCCTTCCCTTTATGTACCTTATGTGACTATTCTGCTAATAGACTCTGATCTATTAGATCATTATGAGTCAGCAAAATTTCATGTTGCAGCTGATCTAATTTAATTATATTTAGTTCCATTTCTTTAATGACCTCTTTTTCTTTCTGACAATCCATGCAATTCTTGAATTTGTTCAATGAGTGCTGATAGCTAATTTGCTCTTCTATTTTTGCCTCCTTATATTTATCCCCTTTTTCTTCATTTGTAATACAAAATATCCCTTCTTCATGTGATATTGGCTTGATTGCAAGATCCATTTCCTTTCTTTTTCTTGTTTTTCCTGCATCCCTTTTAGTTTTAATGAGATCTTTAATGTTATTGGTAATTTTTAATATAATCAAATTAGCATCTACTAATTTTTGTCTTTCTCCTATATATTCTTCAAATTTAAGTTTATATATGGATCGATTCGTTATTATCTTTCTGCTTATAACTTGATTTTGTTCAGATTTAACCAAAACCCTTATTCTACTAACTTTATCTGGGTTATCTTCAAATCCAATTACATTTCCTAATGAGTTACAAATTTTATTGATGGTTATTTCTTCCATTAATTCGGAGGGGATTTCTTTACATTCCATCCATTTAATCGTTTCCAGATTTCCTATGAGATTTTTGTGGAAATTAGGTTGCCATTTAAAAAGTTTAATATGATGTCCTTTATAAAATAGTGTATCGAACGTCATAATTTCCTCCTTGTCCTATTTAGTTCTACATAAGATAAACCAGAATTTATCTGTAAAGGAGTTTAAGGTATTTACCTTGTTGCCCCAAATCATGGAAATTTTGCGTACCAACCTGGATCTCTTACTTGGCGGACCATTCCAATACACATAGATACCTTTATCCTCACAATCCTTCCATCTTCTTTCATTATAGGGATTACTTATAATTATTTCTTCTCCATATGTGTGTTGATTAGTGACATTTTGTTTATGGTCAGCTTTATTCCTTCCTCTGTTCATATGTTGTTCCATTTTTTGGTGCGGGGGTATGTATATTGATTTTCTATTTTCATTGATGGTCGGTCGCTTCTTTTCCTCCATGGGCTACTTCATTGGAACCTTCAAATTTGTGGGGGGATTTCCCTTCCATTTTCCCAGTGGGATAGCATTGACTGCTGATATCCATCGGTGCTGTTTAGGGAGCTCCATTTGGAAAGAATTCTCCTTTGGTTTAGATCTAGGGTTTGGCTCTAGTTTTGCCACAGTTTTAGATTGATAATTGAAAGACTATTGTATTGAAGTTTTTCCTTTTCTTGCTTCTAATTTTTTCCATGTGCGAGTTCGGCTTTTTTGATTCCTCACTATTTGCCATCCATCTTTTTTGCTATGTGATTGATTTCCGCTGATTTCCTTGATTCGATTTGTATGTAACTATACAAATGTTTCGAAGCTATTGTTGATAGCTTTGCCATTTTCTTTTTCCTTTGATTCGACTACGTGAGGATTTCAAATTTATTTCTAGTTGCCAAGGGGGATTGTAGAGTAATCTTCCGTTGATATGCTACTAATTTCGAAAAGGGGTGACTGAGATTGGTGTATGATTTCACTTTTTTCGTCATGATTTCAGAGCAGACATTTTTTTATATTCCTAAAAATTTCTTAAGTTTTAATGCCTTCCACAACATTTAGTGTCTAATGCCACAATTAATAATTCTTTGAAGTTGACGCTATTGATTTTAGTAAATTCTAGAAAAGTCTTGTATAGTTATAAATTTTATAAATAAATTGATTTTATTTTGTTTGATAAAATTGTAAGATATTGTTAAACTTTTAGAAATAAATATTCAACTTAATATTTTTTATTTTTTTATTTTTTTTCTTCTTACTAGAGTACAAATTATATTCTCTACTCACAAACTGACAATTGCAATCTTCCTAAATGCATTTGTCTAATTATAATAAGAATAGTCCTAATAATTCATTTTTATATCAGCCATAATAATACGTCAATTTCTTATATTATCCATAATAACACAAAAAGTGCACTTTAAAGGAGCACAAGAAGAAAGACATCTTTGTGGGCTTGCACCAACTATGTTAAAATCATGTTATATCTATGTCATCTTCGACCACTAGTCTTCTAAGTCTTCCACTTAAACATTCCAATATTATTTCCTTTTTGAACACATGTTGATAGTTACATCCCCCACTATCAACCCCAAAAGGCAAGGACTCTAGCTCACAAAGAGCTCTTCTTTTAATTGTTTTTTTTTTTTTTTGTTTTTTCAAAATTTGGTTATAGTGGATAGATGTTTTGATCTTTAAAGTTTATTTAATAGGTTTTTTATTTATTTTAAATTTATTGAATACAAAATTTAAATTTCTTTTTTAATAATGAATAGCTAAAGGTGAACAATCAACGACAATGTTACATAACATCATATAGATACAAGGATTCATTACAACATGGAAAAAAGAAGATGTTTTTTAATATTATCTAAATTTTTTCTACAAAAAGTATATTTTAACTTTGTCATTCATCTTCTTATCTATCTATTAATTAAATATTTTGAAGTACAATTATAAAACTTTGTGTAGACCATCAAAATTATGTAAGCACTCCTCCACTTCAATTTAAATACATGTCTAACTACAATCTTAGCCAGTCATTTTGAAATCTCAAATGTTTAGAAGTTTTTAATCACATTACTATATAAAGCTTATAAATTTTCAAAAAGTCATTATTATCTTTTTTGTTTTAGCAAACATATAACTTACATTCCTATTCCTTAAGGCCATTTTAAAAAATTGTATTCAAATCTCTATGTTTTATTTTTTACACTTTGGTCATTAGTTGATTGTAACATTTTGGGTGCTTAGAGTATAACCAACCTTTGCATTTAGCCTCTCTTTCTATACACCTCAAATATCTTATCCAATTTACTTAAAGGGCTATTTGTTTGACAAGATCAATCATTTTAATTTCCAATCTTTAAACAATTTCTCAAGTTGACTCATGATTCAAAAGTTATGACCTCTAGAAGTTAGATCTCCTAAAATAAGAAATATATAAAAATGTGTGTAACACATTAATGAGTTGTCAAAGGGAGTTATATGTGGTGATATGTGTTTTTACATGTCACGTGGGACATTTTAGGTTGGAGATAAGATGTGCACCATTTTAAAGTGGTTTTTGGCCCATGACTTTGTAATATCATTTGATAGTTTCATGTATTGTATCTCTTGTTTAGCCAATAGGCTATTTGTAGGAACTTTGTTTCTGAAAATTGAACTTTTGACAGAAAAGTTGTAAGTTGGTCTAAAAAATTGTAAGTTGGCCTAAAAAGTTGTTAGTTTGGCTGAAAAATTGTAATTCCTTCCAATTAATTATTTACTAGCCAGTTTTTTTGTATCTTACTCCACTTTTAACTCTTGTTAAATTGATATTTATTAGCTATTATCTCCACTTTTAACTATTATTTTTCTTTTTCTATTTATTTAAAAAAACAATCAATTGTGATCTCCACATTGGCTCATGTTGTGATCTTATTTATTAAAAAAAAGACTTTTAAAATTGATTTAGATTTTAGTTTTTAATTTATTTTTATATTAGTTTAATTTATTTTTTAAATATTATTTTTTTAGTTTCTATATTTTTTTAGTCAATAGAATAGTTGTTATAGATGTTGCTATTTTTTAATTTCATTTTTTTGTATTTCTCTTATTAATTTTTCATATTAGATTTTTTGATAGGTTCTTTTAAATGATTTTTTTTCATATTTCGAAAAAATGAATTTAAATAAATAATATTTATTAATCTATTTAAATTTTTTAAATAAATATTATTTAATTTAAATTGAAAACTATTAATAATCTAATTTGTTCGCATAAGATTATATTTTTAATTTCTCGTTTTAACTATTATTTTTCTTTTCCTATTTATTTAAAAAAAATTACTTGTGATCTCCACATTAGCTTATGTTGCAATCTCTGTTTATTTAACTTTTGATTTTGAATTAGGTTTTAGTTTTTAAATTATTTTAATTTTTTTATTAGTTTAGTTTTTTCTTTAAATGTTATTTTTTTAGTTTCTATAATTTATTTAGTCAATATAATATTTTTAAGAAATGTTAATTTTTCATATATTTTTTTTTGTATTTTTCTTATTAATTTTTCATAATATATTTTCTTATGAGTTTTTTAATGATTTTTCATATTTGACAAATTGAATTTAAATAAATAATATTTATTAATCTATTTAAAAGATTTTAGTAAATATTATGTTATTTAAATTGAAAATTATTAATAATCTAATTTGCTCACATAAGATTATGTTTTTAAAAAATAATTTAATTATTGAGCACCTATCAACTTATCATTGTGAGCACAAAAGCGTGCAACTACTAGTTTATTAGGTGCATGAGATAGATGATACATGTAATGCCCACCCATAGTTTGATTTTCTGTTATATTTACCAAACTCATATATGCCTATTTTATGCATGTGTTGGTTTCAAGAAGATTGGATTTATAATTATGACATTATTTCATGCCTTGGATTACATGTATAGCAACAAAGAACTTACTTAGTTTATTATATTTCACAAGTTGATTGTTGATTATAATTACTAGTGCATTAATAATGCTTTAATGGTTTTTAGTTAATAAATGTGATTGCTTTCAAGATGATGTCAAATGATGAGTTTTCATGTTTGAATATGTGATGATTTATACCCAAAATTTATTATATTACTTACCCCATACTTGCATGTGTATGGTGTGTGTGTTTGTTTTACTTTTCTATTTGTCGTGTTTGATGTGGTTAAGGGAGGGAGTCGTAGTCACCTGCTAGTTGGGATCTACATGATGTACCTCTCTTTGTCATTGCCTATTTAGTTTAGATATATTTATATGCATGTACATGCTTGTCTTTTATGCAGAATGTAGGTACTAGGCATCGATTTTCTTGAATTGCCAATATGAGCTTGCCTTATCACAATAACTCAATGGTAAGAATGGGGAGATAATGTTCAGGTCCAATCCTAGCCATAGCCTAAATACTTGTCTTGCAAGGAGGACTCATAACTAACTTTTCACCCTTTTTAAACCCATGAGTTTATATTTGTTTATGTTGTTTGATTTTGAGTTTTTGTCTACTTTGGTAATGTTGTTTTATGTGGGTTTTGCTATGTGATTTATTTGGTGAATGATTTAATTATAATATTTCAGCTAATCATATAATAGTGAGTCTTATTAAATATTATTTAGTTAAAAAGAAAATATTAAAGCATGAGAATATTTAATTAATTAAAAAACTAATTAAATATGTTCTTTAATTTAAAAGTTTTAATTTAGAAGTATTAAAATAGAAAATTGGTTAAAGAAAAATTAGAATATGATGATATTTAATTAATTATAAATTAATTAAAGATGTACTTCGGTTTAAAAGATTTACTTTAAAAGTTTAATAAAAGAAGTTGGACAAAAAGATTATTAAAATATTAAAATACTAAAGATTTATATTGCTTTTTTAAAAATTTTTTTAAAGAGGGGTAAACTCTTTGACCGGGAGCTATGAACCAATGAGGCCACAAACGGGAGACCTCATCCCCATAAGATTTGAACCTTGATGGCAAGGATAACAACACAATAACTTAACCATCACAACATGCCACTATTGGCAATTTATATTGCTTTATTATAATTGTTTATTAATAATAATTAAATTAAACGTACATTTAAACAATGAGCTTTGATTATTATTATTAATTTAAATAATAAACTATAATTAGTGCTTGCACTAATTAATCAATAGGATGAAAATAAAATATAAAAGAATAAAATTTAAAAATAAAGTTATAGTTCTAATTGTGGCATAGTTATATTTATTTAATTTAATGATAATTATTTAAGAATTTTATTTTAATAATAAACTCTAAATAATGTTATTAATTAAATTAATAAATATATTATTAAAATGCTTCAAAAATTAATTAAAAAGAGAAATCTAATTATTTGAATTAAGATATTTTGTAATTAAATATCTAAAAGAGTTGTACATGAAAAGGTAAAAGGGTAATAAAATAATAAATAGTAATTGATTAGTGAGTTCCCTCTCATGATTGCAAAATCAGAGCCTCAGTTTAGGGGAGAACTCTTTATAGAGATCTAGAACTCATTTTGTAATTGCACAAGTTTTGGGAGCAAAAATTCAGAATTGAATCAAAAGAATTGTTGAAAGTTTTAGAGGGTTTAGATTTGCATGCATTCACAAATTGTCTCATATTTTAGCTATGGTTTTGAGGTAGTGTTTGAAAACTCATTCTAAAATTTTATTGAAAGATCTGTCTACTTCGTATCTTCTTGAGTGTTTGTATATTGCTTGTTAATTCATTGTATTGATTATTGAATAAACAATTATGTTATAGATTTTAAAAACAAAAAATTTATTAATCAAGAAAACTTGACTAAGGAAAATTATAGAAAAATTGTAGACAATTATTGTGACAATATTCTAATAAACCTCATTCTAATAAACCCAAATTTTGATTATTGAAAATTGGAAGAAAATAATAAATTGAGCAGTTAGGGTTTCAACTTTAAATTTTTCATTAGAACTATGTGATTATCATGAATTTTCTAAATATAGATGAATATTCTTCTTATATCTAAAATAATTTAATTGCAATATTTATTTAGAAAGCAAAAGATTAATTGAGAAAAAAACAAATTGTAACTAAATGTATACATGCATGTGAAAACAAATATACTAAAAATAGAAACTAAGTATAGTATAGTTACATGCATGTAAAAACAAATATGCTAAAAATAGAAATCTAAGGGTAGTATGGTTGCATGAATGTGAAAAAAAAATGCTAAAAATAGAAAATCAAGTATAGTAAGGTTACATGCATGTGAAAACAAATATGCTAAAAATAGAAAGCTTAGTATAGTATGGTTATATGCATGTGAAAACAAATATGCTAAAATAGAAAACAAAGTATAGAATGCTTGCATGATTTGAGAGATTAAAAATATGTGAAAATACTAATTGCATATTTATTTTTATTTTATAAAAATACAATTTAATTTTCAAATTTATTTATTTAAAATTAATTAATTAAAAATAAATTAAAAAAATTATTTATTAATTTTAAAAATTAAATAAATATTATTCATTTAGTTGAAGTGGATGTTAGCATTAGTGATTCTTTAAGTCTAGTCAAACTCATAGTTGCATATAAATGATTTTATAATTATTAATGCAAGAAAGAAGTTAATAAATAAATATTTATAATTTTATTATATTTTAAAGAAGTTGTGATAGAGTTCACTTTGTAATTATTTATGTAATACTATTTGACTTTATGAGAGAAATTATAAATAATTAAATTAAATTTATAATTTTATCTCTAGTTGTATTATGAATTAAAGGAGAAGTAAATATTAATATTAGACTTAAATAGAAGTCATATTACTATTTTAGAAATTGCAATTGATATCAATATTTAAACCTTTTTTTTAAAAAATCAGTAAACGACCAAGGCCTTGAATAATTTTATTAAATCACAATTAAGATTACATAGTGTTACTTTGTTGAAATGGGCACTAGTAGGAAAGAATGGAAAAAGAAAACCTCTAGTCTTGCTCGGGACATTCGTCCTATATTATTACAAATTTAAAGGGGCATACCCCAGTCCAATCAAAATTACATATAAATATTTTACAAAAATACTTGAGCCTTCCCAATGATGAATAATCTTTAAAATATAAATTTGTCACCATTTCTTAGTCACAGATGCCCATGTTGAGTCCAAAATCGATCTTATTTACCTATCATAAACATTCTATCTCCAATACATCTTATAACACTTACATAGTTAGAGTATCCTAAACAAAATCTATAAATAATAAAGATACCAAAATTAAAATCTAGACTGTCACATAAGATCCATCTAAAAAGTAAAAAAACAACCTAAACCTCTCATGCACTATCCTAGAACCAAGTGGGAAGCCGAAGGAATTATTTAATTTACAATACTATTTGAACATACCCATAGAAAATGCATAACTAAATCTAAACCTCAAGAGGAATATTAAGATGCAAAATAAAGTAAATTTAAACCTAACTCCATAGCTGGACAATAGAGTGTATAAGCCTCCATTAAGAACAGTCCAGTTAGATGTAGTATGCCTTTGCAAGATAAATCATGAATTTATTAATACAAATTACCATTCTCTAAAATAGTAGAGCTAAATTCACCACAAATAGTTTGCACACAGTAGAAGAAAAACTTATAAACCTTGAAGACAGTCAACCTTGATTAGGTTTAGCATCTAGGAGCATATATCCACACTACACTAAGTTCATCATGTAATATAGAAACCATCTATCCGAAAGCCATTGTTAAGAACAAACTAGGAGATTCCTACTATAATTAGCCACGATTCCAGGAATTTTTCCTCCGGAAAATAGAGCAATCTGGGTCAATACAGAGCTGTAAATTATGTTGTCAATAGAAACCTGAAAGAACATAAAAGCTAACCTCAGCAAACAAACTAGACATTCCAAGCATCCACCATCAATATAAGAATTAAAATCTTAAGCTAAGATAAACACATCAAAATAACCAATTAGATACACTACTAAGATTAAAAGTCTTGTTCCTTAAGTGTTACTAAGCAAAGTGCCCTACGAATGATTACTCTCAAATCATGAATATGAAACACGAGAAGAGCATTAAACTACAACTACCCATAATATAGAAATTATATAATATTTATATAAGAGTCTGAAATTACATTAGTAGGGATCTTTTCACCAATTAAACAAAATCTCTAGTACATCTCGATAAAAACCACAGCTAAGCCAATATGATAGAGCCCTATAGGTCTAAATACATAGTTACCCAAACCTTACTACAAGCATCAAAATTTGTAGATCCAAATCTTAACCTATTTCTTCCAAGAGACCATAATCACCTTGGCAATATCATTTGAAATATTTGCGATGAAATTGGGAGGGAATTCAAAGTTACTCTTAGCTCTACTTGACTTTTTAGAATTAAGGGTGCATAATTCCAGGGCATTAAGGTCATCAAAAACCACACCCAATTTAACATAAGCATTAAAAATTTGGAGGTAATTAATAATCCATTCCTTACTCTCATCCACTATGATCTTCCACCAATGGAGAAGGAAGTTGATACTTGCTTCCATACGAGGCCATTATGTGTAAAAGGCCAAACTTTCCCTAACGACGAGAGATTGTCGACGTGGTGCAATTTCTAGATCAGCCACACCCAGAGGAAGGCTCATATATTTCTCGAGAAGGGGAATTTGAAACTTCTTGTCAATGCTATATATAGCCTTTTCCAACCCTTTATGCCATATTGGGTTGAAGATATCGTTACAGAGCTTAACAATGTCCTCTCTTCCAATCTTAGCCCTTACTGCAACACCTATGAATGAGCCAATAATGGTACTATTGGTTCACCAAGTAGCCTTGTAATAAAAAGCACCTTCTCCTATGGCTCTACTCATAGAAAAGTGGGTCATGTCATCAGCTTAAGAAGGTCACTCCATCTCTCAAGCTTAACCTTTCCCAAAGAGGCCATTGATCTTAGTCATATGGAAGACATGAATGTTAGTCTCCATTGATAGTGAAGGAAAATGACACAATTTGGGGGAAGATCTATAGACTGCTATCTAGAAACCCTGCAAAAAATCTAGAAATAAACTGCTAGTTGTTTACATCATACTCTGGCCCTGGAATGGGCTGAAAAAATATAAATGAATGCCATCAATCGAGAATGATCTAAATCAATCATGATAATTGATGGTAGCACAGTACGAGCTCATCAAAATTTACTTAAGATATAATGTCTACAAAATAAATGGTTTATAATACTTCCTAAATTAACGGAGGAAATCTTGTCGAGGCCTCCACAAAAGTTAGAAGTACCAAGAAAATAAGTAAAAGAAAACTAATATAGAACCCCTAAAAAAGGAAATGAGGATAGTTAGAAGCCATCCTAAACCAAAGGCAAGCCAAATAAATTGAAGAAAACTAAAAAGAAGATAGCCAAATTAAGCTAAACAAAATAAAATACTAAACATATCTTATCTAACCCTTATAACATATATATCAAACTCTCCTATCTCAAACACTAGCCTATTAGACTAGACCATTGTAGAGATTATACAAAAACTTCTACCCTTTGTTATAAATTAATATTGATTCACCATCAGCTCCTTTGTTAGCAAGCCAATCCACTATTTTATTACCTTCTCAAAATATATGACCGATTTGGAAATCTTCGAAATGATCCAGATGCACAAGAACTTCTTTAAGTTTTGAGTTTAGAACCCAATTAGGTGTATCTCACTTCCTTACTACATTTAGAATAATCTAAAAATCTCCCTCAATGAATACCTTAGATAATCCTACATTATTACATAGTTGTAAACCTTTATCTAATGCTTCTAATTCTGCCAAATTATTAGAAGTGGGGGGGGTAGGGGTGCAACCAGCTTCACTATCCACTTTCTAGAATCATCATTAATTATGCAACCAATAGCTGCCACCCCCAGGTTACCTTTGGTTGTGCCATCAAAGCTAAGTTTATACAATCCACATGGAGGACGAGCCCACTTGCAACTAGCCCTTGCCTCCTTATTTCTTTTCAAGTAAACCAGGGGTGGATTGATGATGTTGGACCAATTCTTTTTCATGAGCCCATCCCAACGAGAAAGGAACCCTCTTCTTTCATTGATTTTCTCAGATGATAATTTAGCAACTGTACAATGAAAGCTCCTAGATTTAAAATAAATCTATCCACACTCATTTCTCTATCCTAAAAAATATGACGATTTCTTTCCTTCCATAGCTCCCACACAATAATCAAAGCGACAGATATTCCAAAGCTTGTTATAAACCCCATGATCCAAATTCATAGGCCATGATAATGGGAGGGCCTAAAAAGAGTTTGGTAAAGGAGTAGACCACATAAGTTGAGCCCTGAGCCACTCCCAATAGCTTTGTGCAAATTGACAATTATAGAAAAGGTGATCTACATCTTCATTATTTTGTTTACAAAGAACAAACCGGGAAGGTGATATGATGCCAAATTTAGCAAGTTTGTCAGCAGTCAGAACTCTTTTTTGCAAGGCAAGCCACAAAAAGAATCCAACCTTAAGAAGATAGATTACATCCCAACATAATTTGAGTGACATCTCAACAAGATCCCAACTTTGAGAATGGGCTAAAGCCTTATATCCTTGTTTCACATTATACTTACCATCCTTAGAACTCATCGAAATGAGATTATCCAACCTTTTAGATTGTTCGATAATTCTAGTTGAAACAATGTTCTCATATGCCTTTATTGAGGAAGGATCTAATTCTATCTCATCAATCGATTGCCACCTCCACTGTAGGACCCCATCTAAGGAATACTTAATTTTATAGTCCTTGACCTTATCAGCCCATAAAGATGTCAACTTATGTTTAAAATTTTCATAACATGGTGAGGAAGAGATCGAGGGATGCCCATCCCAAGAATCTTCCTAGAACAAGGCATTATCCCCCAAACCCACATCCGAGGTCAAAAAATTACAATTCAATTTTTGACACTTAGACATAAAGTTCCAGCATTCTAATCCTTTAGGAAAACTTTTCATCCTAAAAAGTGACATAGGGTCAGTTAGATCAAGATATTTGTTATAGATACTCTTGGCCCATTTATATTCATGTTCTGAGTATAGCCTCCATATAAATTTTTCTCCCAAAGCTTTGTTTTGCCACTGTAGCTTCTTAATCCCTAAACCCCCAAACTCTTTAGGTTTGCATAAATTGTCCCATTTAATGAGGGCTAATTTCTTATCATCTTCGCTATCTTTCCATAGGAAGTTCCTAAGTTTGGATTCAAATTTTGAAGACATCCAATTAGAGAGAGGAAGACAAGCCATAGGAAAGATTGGATTGGCTGAAAGAATTGATCTAATCTTACTAACTTTATCGGCCTTGGTGAGTCATTTATCTTTCCAACTCCCTATCCTCTTATCTACTTTCTCAAGCGTGTCCACACATAATTTAATATATTTTGAGCCCTTTTCTAGGGAATTGCCCAAACACTTGCACGAAAATAGCCCCTTTTTATAACCTATAATCCTACAAATTTGATTTTCCATAACTAGATTAGTATTCAAAAAGAATATTTCTAATTTTTCTTTATTGATCATTTGTCCTGAGTCATCCATATATGACTAAATGATATTTTTAAAGCCCAAACCCTCATAAATAGAACTCTTGCCAAGTAAAATTGTGTCATCTACATATTGTTGGTGGGTAATATTAGGGAGATTTCTAGTTATAGTTATACCAGAAATCTTCTAATTAATATATGCATCTAAGACTGCTCTACCAAAAGTTTCAACCATAATAATGAAGAGGGATAGAGATAGTGGATCTCCTTGTCTGATACCCCTAGAAATTTCAAAAAAGCCTTCAGGTATTCCATTGATAAGAATAGAAATCTTAGGGGTGGAAATAAATTTGAAGATTAGATTGATCCATTGATGTGAAAAATTGAAAGCTTCGAGGACCTTGCAAAGAAAATGCCAATCAACCATATCATAAGCCTTTTGTATATCTAACTTCATAAACATACATGCTACTTCTTCTTTAGATGCTGAGTGGATAGTTTCTTGGATCGTGAGAATACCATCCAAAATAGATCTTCCTAGAACAAAACCTATTTGTTCTTCAAAGATTAGTTTTGGCAATAGACCTTTGAGCCTATTTGCCATAATTTTAGAGAAGATTTTGTATATTGGGTTCCATAAGGCAATAGGACAAAAGTCTCTAGGATGCTTTGGCCCATTCTTCTTAGAAATCAGCATAAAAAAGGAATAATTAATCTCAGCTAACAGAGATCCTCTATTCCTTGATGCTTCAATTGCTTTCCAAAGGTCTTCCCCCAAAATAACTTTTGGAAGGAAAAGGCCTAAAAACCATCAAGCCCTGGAGATTTGTTAGGATTCATATTAAAGATAGTGAATCATATCTCATCCAAAGAAATTGATTTATTTAGACTTTTGTTATCCTTTGAAGTAATTAATTTAGGGATAAATTTGAGCATTTTGGATTGAGCTTCCCTATTTGATCCTTCATAGTTATTTAATAATCCCTTAATGTGAGAAACAAATGTATCTACTATCTCTTGAGGGTTCTCCATATGAATATCCATACGATTAATGATACTCGTGATTTTATTTTGAGATCTATTGTAAATGGTTGAATTGTTAAAAAAAATTGTATTGCGGTCTCCCTCATCCAACCATTTATCCCTAGATTTCTGCGTCCAAAAAGTTTCCTCTTTGGAGAGGATCTCTTCTTGTTTTGCAAGAAGCTCTTTTTCTAAAAAATAACTCTCATTATTCATATGATATCTTGATTCAAATTCTTTAACTTTTCTTCAATTTCCAACTTTTCTTTAAAGATATTATTAAAATGTTCTCTATTCCACCATAATATATTTTCTTTAACTAATTTTAATTTAGAGATAAAAATAAACATTTTAGAACCCTCAAAACTCGCTTATGTCCACCAAGTTCTAATGAGCTTAGTAAATTTGAAATATTGAAACCACATCTTTTCACATTTAAATGGATTTCTAATTGGTTTAGAGGGTTCAATGAACTCAACACAAATAGGGAAATGATTAGATCCTGCATATGGTAGGATGAAGGACTAAAAGTTTTCATTATAGTCCTTTAAATTACCTAAAATAAAAAACCTATCTAGCTTTTCTATGATATAAGCATGATCCTTTCCTCAATTATTCCACATGAAAGTGCCATTATTTAAAGGGATGTCTATCATACTATGTTTATTAGTCCATGCTTTAAATTCTAAAGATGAAAGAGCTAGATGTTGCATACCTCCTATTTTTTCATCTAAACTTAAAATGGTGTTAAAGTCACCACCCATTACAATAGGGCTATCATTGTAATTAAGAAAAACAAAACTTAATTCATCCCAAATAAATTTTTTCCCTATGAAACTGTTTGGACCATAAACATTTATGAAAATAAATTTCAAGTTAGATTTTAGACTTTGCAAACTAGCACACATCCAATTGTTGTTGCCTTTTAAGAGATTCAAATCTACTTTCTTAGAGTTTTAAATTATACCTAAACCACCATATGCACCTATTGCCTCTAGAAATGATGATTCCCTTACTCCTAACATTTGATTTAGTTAAAAACCTTTAGTCTACTTTAATTTTATTTCCTGAATTAATATTATCTCTGAATTAATTTTTTAAAGATATTTTTTAATTAATCTTTTTTTTCTAGGGGCGTTTAGACCCCTAGCATTCCATGTAGTTATCCTCATGGCACCCTCGGAAGACACTTCCCCTTCCGAAAATTTAGTAAGTCATCAATTTTTATTTGTTCTTTGTATAATCCATCAGCCTCTCTTAATTCCTTCAATGATTTCCTTCTTCTTTTTCCTTTTGATTTGCCATAAATTGGAGAACTCAATTCTTCCTAATTCATATGTAATTCGAGCTGTTGCTGATAATTAATTGGGCTATATACTGAAGGGGTCTTGATACCCCCTAATTCTCCAAACTCCTCCTTTTCTAATTCACTGAGAACCTTACTTCCAATACCATTCCTATCCAACTCCACAAGGTTAAGCTCTATCATATTACCAATTCTTACTCTGTTCATTTCCTAATTTACCTTTGATTTGATTTCACAATTCTCATATTGTTCCAATAAAGTATCCTCCATCTTAATCCTTCAAATATCCCTTCTAAGATCCTCAACTGTGTAATCTTTACCTCCTAGTTTGATGATTCTTTGTACCAAGTTTTCCTTTTGAGAGGCTATATTGTTATTGATGTTATCAAAACTGAAGACTTGAATTAACTCTCCAGCAAGCTGCTCTAACTCCTTAACATCTACTATTGGAGTATCCACCTCAAGAAGAGGGACCACTTCTTTGTTTAAAAAATTTTGACCATCTGTAACAAAGGAACCTTCCATTTTATTACACCTATTCAACATCTCTGTCTACTTAATCTCTGGGGTAAATGGTAAAGTAATGTGATCTTCCGTAATCTGCCAAAATTTAGAAGAGACTCTGAATCCTTAATAGCTGGGAGTAGATTCCTCACCCTCAACATCCATATCTTGAACCTGCTACTATGATTCCTGTCTATTCTTTTTGGTTACATTATCCTCATCTACATCCTTTGGTGAAGCGAAAAGTAAAGAATTTTTTGCCTCATCTAAATCAATATCCTCTAATCCTCCTGAAGCCTTGACTTGAGATTTTCTTGAATCTACTACACCTATAATTGCCTCACTTGTATTGCATAGTTATTCTCTGTTATGATCCTTATCTCATGCTTGAGCCATATTTGATGAAGGAGTTATTATAACTCCCTTGTCCTTACATACTATCTAATTCTGCTTTACTTCTTCCAAATCTTCTTTGCTAGTCATCTCTGCCATATTCTCTGTCTTAATTCATTGTTTCAAAGGTTTAAATGATTTCTTTTTTTTCTTAACATTATGCTTTTTTGGCCTCTCTTTCCCTTGGCGCAATACTAGATAATCTTCATTAACTATAATGGATTTTACTCTGTCATTACATGCTATGATTCCTACTGTTGAGATCTACATATCCATCTGAATCATATCTTTGTCTACAAGTTGAGAATAAGATTCAAAATTTGCAAATTTAATACCCATCTTATTTCTCAATTTGAAGATCATAGGAAATATAGTTTGAAAATCTAAGATAAGAGGAAGATTTTGGAGTCCCATGCCATTATGATCCTTGATTTTGATGATCTCTAAGATTTCACCTTTGTATTTATGAAGATTTGATTCATAGACTGCGCTGTTAGATCTTAACATTTTTATGTATTGTAGATTCTAAATTTAGTTTGGTATTTATTAATAATTTCACATTATTATCAGACTGGAAGGAAGAATCAATTCCTATAAATTATCCTACTAGAGACCTAATCTGTTTAAGTGTATCAATTTGATTTAATTCTGGAGGAAGGGATCAAACATTAAATCAGATGGGACACTTAATATCTATATCTATTAATTTAAAATTTGGAGACCATTCAATAAATTTGACAAAATGGCCATTAAACAGACATTTAAAAACATTGATCAATTCATCTCTAACATTATCACCAAAGTGAGAAATACTTACCTAACCTTAGCAATTTTCTTCCAACCAATTAAACATGAAAAATATTTCTTCTCTAGATCAGGTCTAGATTGCAAAAATTCCAAGGTTTTTGCATTCCATCCATGCATCTTCACATTCTTCACCTTGAATCGGGATTGTATCTACTGGATTTGCAAGATGGAGTAGATTCTTTGGGGAATTTGCCATACACTTTTCATTTTTCTTAGCAGTTCTTCAGTATGGGGAAATGTAGGGTTTAGGGGTTACATTAATGGGTGCATCTAGTATATCCCAAAATGAAGAATCTACTGGTACCCTAGCCACTTTGGATGGAGTGGGTAATGCAGTGTGGTTGTTTGGAAATGCGTATTTAGTCATGTTGAAAACCCTTATTTGATGGTTTAAAATTTCTACAATGAAGATTGTGCTTGATTGAGACATACCTGAGGATTTTGTGCTGTGTGGTTTTCTCTTGGTATGGAAATTTCCAGTCTCTGGAGATGTCCTGAGAAACCCATCATTTTGCAGATCATAATTCCAATCCCTATGATTGTTTGATTCAGCAAGAATGAAGAACACATTTCAGGTTTCTAGAGCGTAATGTGTGTTGATTGAATTGCAAGCTTTCACAGAATTTGGGCGATGAAATTTCCTAGGGCTACTAAAGAGTTTGATGTCTCCATTTGCCATTTTTTTGTTCTTCACCCGTCTGCTTGAATTCATTGAGTAGTTTTTACTTGTTGCTTTGAAATTTTTTTCTTGTCTACTTTTGTTTGCATGTCTGCTTTTACTGCCCATTTTTCAAATTTTTTTATAATATTTAAACCTATTAATATGTATTTATGTTATTAATTAAATCAGTTATGATTTTAAATTATTTAAATTAATAACATGATAATATTGCATGATATTTTCTATGCACAAAGAGATTGGATATTTAAATACTAATTATTTTAAATAAGTATATTAGCATAACAATTTATATTAACATGTATATTCTTTATTTATTTCTAAACACATTCTTATGACCCAAACTAAACAAGAGAAATTAGAGGAATTAAATCACGTGGCTAAAAACTGTGTTTTCTAATGTTCTATTTATACTTTTGTGATGTTTATTTTCTTGACAATTTTTCTTTGTGCGTTGTTTAGTTGGCCAAGTTAGGATGTGCACTAGAGGCATTTTTGAGATTTCTTTTTATGATTATTTGACTGGATGTGATGATGAAATTTATGATTTGAATGGAGATTTATGTTTTATGAGCTTTATGCTATTGAACATTTATGAGAACTTGGGTTTCAAGAACCAATGTTATTTTTTGGGTTGCCTATTAAGGAACCAAATTTGATCAATATTACTCTTGTTGTATGGGACACTATTGTGGCTTGTGATTTTTGGAAAAGTAGTCTAGGTGCATGTCTATGGGAGTGACTTGCAATAAAGGTCGGGGCCCAAAGTGGCTACCAAGGTAACTCATTGTAAGTTGTGTAACAAGTGATAACATACTAATTAAAATATCTTTCCTATCACTTTTCTTTGAGATACATTAAAAAGATAAGTTAGAGATTTTTCATTGTCCATGCCTTGAGTACTTGTATAGACTAAGGATGACATGGAGATAATACCTTGAGAAGTATGACTAGTTTCTTCATCTTCATGAGAGGGTATCCTAGTTCCACATAGAATCACTAGGTGGTCAGATTCTTAAGGGACTGCTAGGGTAAGCTTAGAGTTGGCTCATGTGATGACACTCCATAGTATGTAGCCTAAGTCTCCTTCATGGTTTTTTTTAATATTTGCCTCTAGTGGTGTATTTATTGGATATTACTTTTGATGATGCATTTATTGTGAGTTGTTACTCATCATTTATTGCTAACAATTGACTTTTACTGATGAATGATCAATTATTCATTGGTGGTGTTTTTATTGTTGGAGTTAGTGATTGGTAGTTTACTTTTATTGATGATAGTTGTTATCTGTTGGTCATTATGCTTGAGACACTTGACATTGATTTCAAGGTGGTCGTATATTTTTGGTCTTGGTATTTATATGTTGACTTGGTATGAGATGTTAGTATTGGAATGAGTGTCCTTTTGATTTTGATCATCTCTTCTTCTTGAGTAGTTTGTGTTACCCTTGAGGTAGTTTTGGCTATTAGGATTCCTTTCCTAGGATTATTTTATGATTTGATTATATGTGTGTGGATTGTACATTATCTCTTCTGCACAATGGGAGTGAGAGCCTAATTAGGTGACCATGTGATCAGGAGGTAGTGTATTCTTACCATTTGGATCCCCTTCAGATTGAAAAAATTTGGATGCTCCTTGATACAGTGGTACCATTATCATTCTTCCTCTTATCTTGAAGACTTCTATTCATTTGATTTATCTATATATCATGTGTTTTGAGATCTTATGGGATATTGTATTTTATATTGATATACTTGTATCTATTTTCACATATCCTGTGACCTATGTAGTGGATGCTATTCCTTAGATGTGCTTTCATATTGTTAGTTGTACTTATGTATTTTTTTATATGACTATGTATGTGTTTATTCATTTTGTGACTATGGACATTGTAATTGAGACTTAAACTTATTAATAAAACTTTCTTAAAGGTGACTCAACATGAAGGAACCCTTGAGGAATTGAAAATGTATTTGTAATTGATTATGTGTTCTTGATGTGTATGTATATATTGCTTCCACATTATTGTTACTTTGATGTTGTTTAAATTTTTTTTAAAAATTAGTTCATTAAACTTTGTAACATATTAGTTTTATTTCTTTTGGGTTCTCGAGTAGGGTGTTACAATACATGTAAGTGTTTGATAGTTATTGGGTTACCTTAGCATCTCCAAGTGATGATACTCTTATGACAAATTTTTTTTGCAATTATATTGTCATATATTTTTCTATTTCTCAATGATATATTATTGTCCCAAGTTGGTACTAAGAAGGAAGGGGGTGGGGGTGTGAATCAATGCTTACTCTAAAATCAATTAGTTGTGCTACCATCTTAAATAATTTAAATATTGGTTGCTTTAACAATAACACAATGATAAAAGGAAAAAAAAATAAAACCACACAAGCTCACATAAGAAAGCATACATAAATGATAAATAAATTTTTATACATGGAAATCCTCAAAGAGACCATAAAAACCATAGTGGGAGCAATATACCCACTAGCCTTTTAGTGTAGATAAAAGGCTACAATTGTTCCTTCTAAGAACTCATTCAGGTAAGAATCTTGGTAATGTGTTAGAAGTACGGTAAGTCTATGAAAGCTACCTTGTGAGAGGATATACAATACGTCTTCTAGTAGGTGCCTTATTAGAGGATTTACAAATGCTTACAATAAAGAATACCTAGTTAAGGGCTACAAATAGTTGCAATGATGAGAAAATAAACTAAATGGTTGATCTAAAGAATGAATCAATACTTACTCTAAAACTGGTTAGTTGAGCTACTATCTTAAATAACTTAAATACTAGTTGCTTTAATAGTAACACAATGATAAAAGGAAAAAAATAAAACCATAAAAGCTCACAAAGAAATCATACATAAATGACAAATAGATTTTTGTACATGGAAACCCTTAGAAAGAGCATAAAAACCATGGTGGGAGTAATATACTCACTAGCCTTTTACTGCAGATAAAAGGCTACAATTGTTCCTTCAAAGAACTCATTTAGTTAAGAATCTTGGTAATATGTTAGAAGTACAGTAAGTCTATGAAAGCTACCTTGTGAGAAGATTTACAACACATCTTCTAGGAGGCACCTTATTAGAGGATTTACAAATGCTTACAATAAAGCATACCCAATTAAGGGTTAAAAATAGTTGCAATGATGAGAAAATAAACTAAATGGTTGATCAAAAGAAAGAATGAATACTTACTCTAAAACTAGTTAGCTGAGCTACTATCTTAAATAAATTAAATACCAATCGCCCACACAAACTCACAAAGAAAGCATACACAAATGACAAATAGATTTTTGTACATGAAAACCCTTAGAGAGAACATAAAAACCATGGTGGGAATAATATACCCTCTAGCCTTTTACTATAGATAAAAGGCTACGGTTGTTCCTTTTAAGAACTCATTTAGTTAAGAATCTTGGTAATATGTTAGAAGTACAATAAGTATATGAAAGCTACCTTGTGAGAGGATTTACAACACGTCTTATAGGAGGCACCTTATTAGAGGATTTACAAATGCTTACAATAAAGCATACCTAGTTAAGGGCTACAAATAGTTGCAATGATAAGAAAATAAACTAAATGGTTGATCTTGTTGGTGTTTTAAAATGTTACTATTTCAAATTACCCCAATGAGAACAGAATACATCTAGGGGCAACTACTTCCCATTTGCAAAATATCCTTTCAGACACTAGGTCAACTATAAGGCTAGATCCTTCTTCTACTTCAAGCTCTACTAAACCTAGGTAGGTGGACCTATTAGATTCCTCATATGGTACTAGTATTAATAATATAGACTAAATCTAAACAAAGAAGATTAAGCCCTTATATCTTTTTTACTTATGCAAAGATCATAGACATAAAATAGCTAATGAAATGACCTAAGAAATTGATAAGCTAGGTGAGGGCATCCTTTTAGCTCTTAAATAGAAAGGGAAATGGATGATTACAATTTTGATTTCAGAAAATCCCCAAATATGTAGCAGTAATAACAAGTTAATCGTGTATCTGATTTGTGCCTTATCTATTGTGCAACTCCATAAATCACACACATACATCTATGATATCATTAACACATTCCATATATGAAGATATCAAATCTATCCTATCACTTTGTGAATCAGACATTGATGTTCATAAAGAACTCATTCTCATGAAATATCCTACTCAAAAAAGAAGCAACCCTATCAAATACATCAAGCATTTACTCGGCCCTTTGTTCCAATAGCAAAACACATTAGACATACAACCTTATAGGGATGCAAATGGATCTATCTTTTCCCCTAAACCACAAAAAAATGTAGATTACAGAGATAGGATACAAGAATTAGAATGAAACTAAGAAGATTCTTTCTCATTTGTATTCATTTCTTTGCAACTATACATTCAAGATGTATGCAAACAACTCATGAAACCACTAAATAGATCAGAACTATTTATATTAGCTTAACTATTGTTCTTCATACAAGAGAAATATGGTGAAGAATGGTATCACAGTCATGAAAACATCTCCAAAACTAGAACCCTAGTCTCACAACACTGAGAAAACTCAAGATTGGAACCCCTCTAATGAATCAGAAAGAGAGAGATATAGGAAGGGAATGAAATCCTAGATTTGATCTAGAAGTGACATGTGTCTACTTGAATCTTCATTCCCTGTTATTGTAAAACATATCTCATCTTTCTATAACTGAAATATGATATGATTCTCATCATTGTTATGTAACAAACTTGAAATACCTCTTCTTCAATGATGAAAACCCTTGTGTTGCCAAAATATCTAAAATGTTGATAATCCATCCACTGAACTAACTTGGATGTGACAAAAATCATTGCTAACTACATTTTTACTAACTCTAGCATTCACATAGTTCATCATTTCATCATATATCAAATTTGAACTACCCCAACTAAATGAAATTAAAAATGGATACATGAGACAAAACTTGAATAACTTGAACCAGTAGCTTCCTGTGCAAGAACAAACTCCAAAAATAGAAAGTTCATTCTCTCCTAGTTCTGGTGATATATTATGTTTCTATATTGGTGTATTGGAAATGCCTAGAATCACATTTTGAAAATCAAGCTCTTGTCATGGCTTTCTGGTTTGCATTTGCATTCAAAATTTATGCAAAATTTTAAAAATGTTCTAAAGTCAAAAATTTAGATTATATCCTTTTTAAATTTAAAAAGATTTGGACATTCATAAATAGGAAAATAATAAAAAATTTAATATTATGAATTTTGATTTTCCCTCCATATGTGCATTTTGGGTCAAACTAGATTTGACCAACTGGACACATGGCATACTTTGATTCATTGGCCTTATGCACTGTCATCTAACACCCATCACCCAGGTTCCATGTGTTACACTACTATTGGTGCTTGTTTTTCCACTTGTAATTAGGCCCTTTGTCACATGAAAACCTCTGATTGGGTCATCATATCACTATCCTAGTTAGGCTGGTGTCATGTCATCACAACATAGCGACTTTGTGACATGTGGCAGCTCTATCCATGTCATCCTACCATGTCATCGAGCCACATCATCCATCCACATTATCTTGCCATGTCACCGACCTTGCCATGTTGTGGGTAGTCGCTATGTTTCTATCCATGTTATTGACCGCTATGCCACTGGCGACACAGTGACCTTGTGGCACATGTCATTGTCTACCATATCACCACCTCAAGAATCATGCTAGGTCTGGGTCACCCTACCACATGTCACTCCATGACTCATCCTTCCACTACCATGTGTCATGATTTGATTTGTCCAAATCCACATTATCATGCCATGTCATTGATGATGTCATCACTTTGTTTTGTAGTCTGTGTTAAAATTTCCTTAAGGTGCAATCCAACTGGCTAGCTGGGCCCTCCACGAACTTTCCTTATGTCTTATGAAAGTCCATGACTTAAAGACAACTTAGTTTTGTATTGAGAGGTATTTAAACATTAAAATGTCTCCTAGCCTTGTGAATGTGGGATATTTCTTTCAAATTGAATGACACAACCTATGTTAATTTTCACTTCCAATTCAACCATTTGATTTGTATATGTTAATATGTTGGGCAGTGGTAAAGATGGAAGATAACTAAAAACAAAAAAATTGATTCTTCCTATGACCTAGTAACATATTCATTAAATGTATGAATCACCTTGTCACATAATCTCTACTGGCTAAGCCATTGTAGCTATGTGATCACCAGCAAAATGAAAAAATGAGATTCCCAACTGAAGGACAAAATTTATAGATATGGTGGAAAATTGAGCAAGATAATTGTAGGCTCAGGATCTCCTTAATGCATAATGGAAGACAGAGCTACAATAGCTTATCCATTGCCATACTGATCCCAAATCTCTTAACATTGACCTCATGGAACTTGAAAATAGTGAAAGGAGAATGTCGCCAGCAAAACTTGACTCACAAAATTTTAAAAGAAGCAAATTGAAATGGTTTTGGATTCTTCAAAATTGGTTCTCTAAGCATTGTCTATGAGTTTTTCCTTCCACATAGCCATAATATTTTATGCTTTATAGAATGGAACAAACTCCATAATGGACATGGGTTCTAATTGAGCTCCTTCTCTAGTAATCCATGCCCCACAACTGAAGCTTGTATCTTTGGAACAACAAGGAGCTCAATACTAGCAAGAGTGGAAATGACAATGGTGGAGAGCACCCACTCCTCCAAACTCATCCCATGCACATGGCATCATTGCCATCATTGTTTTGAATGCATAGCTACCCAACCACAATCTCTCTTCTTACCTCTTCAACATCTTCCATACTTGCTTCTCCTTACACTCAAAATGTGATGCCTTGGTCTATATTTCTTAGTTTTTTGAGATGTGACTTGAGATTGATAGAGATAAATGAGTCTATAAACATGTACTTCATGCCCAATCCATTACATCGATTACTTATATTGCTTTAGCCAATTTCTTGATAAAAATCATGCCAATTTTTTTTATAATAACATTCAATTTAACTTTTCAATCTTTGATATTTCACTCATTCTTATTACCTCCAATGATTCTGCCCACTGGTAGCCCTTTGCATGGCTCAAAACATTCACTCCCAAATATTGTCACAAATGTATTTTCCTTTTTCATATCCTCATGATCACATAAGGGTGTGTCTTTCTTTTTGACATATATCTAGTTACACACCATTAACATTACTTTAAAAACCAATGCCTCATCAATCTACTAAAATTGGTCAAGCCCCAAAGTGGGTCTGACTAAAAAAAAAATCATTTTGAAAAACTTGATCTCTCAAATAGGCCTATTGAAAATTTGACACTGATTAGGATCAAATTCAAACACTAATTGATCATTACAACTAAGTTTACCTTGTCATTTGCAAACTGTAATTTTCTTGGCAAGAGGTCCTCTAATTGGCCTTAAAAACTGTCTGAAACACCTGACCAAGCCCTGAAATTAGATGCACTAATTCTCTATTCCACATTCTTGTACCTTGCCAAATCTCATGTTATGATGATCATTTAGCCAAAATATATTGACCATCAAAGTTGCCTTCTCATAACTACCTATAAGAAAACATGTCAGAAAACAATAAATTGCATTTAGTTTTGGCTTTAAAAATGAGGCAAATTGACACTTAGGGGTACGAAAATTGGGGCATTGGTTCACTATCATGAGTAAAGTATAAATATATGATTTTGGCTCATAAAAAATAATAGGATTAATTTGAAGAGTGATCAAAGTGGGCTACTTAGATTTACAAGATTGAAACACTAGTAGAAAAGTGATTTTCTCAAATAGAATGGACCTAGGAAAGTATGCAAACAAATTTGTCAAGACTTACAAACTGACACACTTAAAAAATTTATAGAGTAGAACACAATAGTACAATCCATTTGATCTCACCTATCAGAGAATCAAAGTTATGACATCTCAAATAGGGGTACTAATCAATCTACACTTTGACACCAGTAAAACCTTACAAATTGCATATGGAATTGTATTTAAAAATTGATTGAATGGATTCATCATAAGTTCAAATCTAAAACATAACAAGTCTCTAACCTATAGAATGTAGTGCAAAAATAATTTTCTCATTCTGGTCAACTAGGTCAAAATTATAACAAGTCAAATAGGGCCTCCCAGAATTTTGAACAATTTACATCAGCACGACAACAATAAACAACCAACTTTGAGGGATTCAAAACCTAGTCAAAACATGTTGAAATAACTAAAAATATGAAACATAGGTTCTTTGATATGGATATTAAACACTTCTAAAGTGGTGAGTCATGAAACATAATTGGGTGCAAGATATTCAATTGCAATCAAGGCCTCCTGTCACTATTTGACACAGGCAAAAATGCAGATTTGGACATTGCTCAAAACAAAACTACATAATGATTTAGAATGCCAATTTATCTTCATGGAATGAGTGGATATACTAAATTCAAGGTGTTAGAAATATTAAACACCTCTTAGGCCTCAAACAAATATTTGAGTAAACATGCATTAAATGCACTTTAAGGGGCTCAAAAGCTTGGAATGGTGCTCAAATTAGGAAGGCAATTTTGAGTCCCAACAGCTCTAAAGAATGATACAACTTGCCTCATAGATTTTTTTTTCAATCCTTGGAGATCCTCTAATCTCTATCTTTTTCCTTGGCTTGCCTTGCGAATAACTTTGTATGACCTTTTTATCTTTCATGTACCTTTTTATTTGTAGAAACTCATTTTTTGCTCGACTTCTTAGCTCTGTAACTCTTCTTCATCACTTTTACACTCTTCACAATGCCAACATCATACCTTCTGCATGTACAAATACTTTTTACACTATAAATATGTTGTGCCAAAACCATATTAAAAAATATCACTCATACAACATACTCACATTTTTAATAGCCCATATAGGTAAGTCACAACACATTGAATACCTATGAGAAAGTACCTAGACTAGTAGGTGCACCACTCTACCTAGAGTCCTATGATGTAGCTTTTGACCTTTTTCTTATGAATACTGTATCATGGAATCCTATCACATCATACTATTTTTTTTTCCTTCTATCTTTTCACATCACTAATGACTCATTACACATGTATACCACCTATAACTATTCATTTCAAATCTATGCCTATTTGACTCATCCTAGCTAGTCACTTGACTTGACTGGTATAAGACTCTACATGTGGTCATATTGACTTTAAGTCTTCTTCTCCTTTCTACTACCAATTGTCAATCAATGCCACCACTAAGTGTGTGATGTAAAGCATTAATCACATTTCTTTGGTCATCATGCCACTTTATCTAAATAGTCCAACAATCTCCGCCTTTACTATTAATAGAAAAAACCTTTGATCATCTTTGAACTTCTTTGACAAGACCATTGTCCTTAGCACTTTTCTTTCTTCTCTTTGACTGCATCAGTGCAAGTCTTTATGCCAGTGTGGACTTAGTCAAAAAATGTTGAGACTCCCCCAAAGTGTAGTCTCCTCTACCTTATTTCCTTTCTTTGTCCTTTTTCATTCTCTCCTTGTTTTCTCTATTTTATTATTTACATATCCCCCCTTTCATGCTCCTTTTATTTTCCTTAATTTTCTCTTGTCCTTTCTTACACTCTCTCCCCTTTCTTATTCATCTTCTCCCCATTGGTGATTAGCTTTTATTTTCCCTCCTTATTCCCCTTTTTGTCAACAAAAAAAATGGGTGCAATGTTATTTTACATCTTGTTAAACACTTCTTTATAGATAGTGTGAATGCTCTTAAGTTGTGCCTTCCATTTATCCTTTAGATTATTGAGAGTGTCACATTCTTAATAGCTACCATATATTGTTCTTCTAATCTATCCAAGGTACTAAGTAATGGCTGGAAAATCAGCATTTATGCATCCTCTGCTAGAGTAGGGTTATTGTTGCACCAAAAAATTGATCCATCAATGTCTGATATAACCACTCAACTTATAGTACACATAAGGTGGTTAAGTCCTTGTCACAAATCCCGAGGGGAGTGCTAAATTTTTTTTCAACAATCTCCCCCTCATCGTTACTCAAGGGTCTAAGGATTCAAACCTGTGACCAAGCTTTGATACCACTTGTTAGAGTGGGATTATTATTCCACCAAAAGACCAATCTCTCAATCTTTGATACAACTACTCAACTTATAGTACACATGAGGTAGTTAAGCCCTTGTTACTAATCTTGAGGGGAGCATTGAACAAATTTATAACATCCTCCATATGTTCTTGAATGATACCTTCCAGGAGTGATAGGAAGCATTGAATTTCTAGGATCTGAGTGTTTATTTTTTCTATTCAACCCTGATATTGTGAACAAGGTGAATGGTTGCTTGAAGCTTTGTTGTATATTTTGATGCTTAAGTTGAGAATGGATCAAAAGTCTTGGCCACTTGTTGAAGCTCCCATTGAGTTGTTCCCTTCTTCTACTCAAGGTCATATGTAAAGGTGCTTGGGTCATAGACCTTTCATGGCATAGGGGTAATGGCTTTTAAAACCTCAATCATTTTATCTTTGAATTTTTCTAGAGAAACCTTTATGAGATCAATAAGGCTGATGATCTTTTCCATCCTATTTTCTTGAACTTTTATGTTAGCTACTTTCTCTATGTCTTTAATTTGTTCTTCAATATTTCCAACTATCTATTTAAGTTGATCATGTTTTTAGGTCATAGGTGACCTCTAATGCTAGATCAACAATTAGATCTTTGGTTGTGACTAGTGTTATAGCTTGTTACTTGTGAGTTCTTTTCTTCTTAAGATGTGCACATTTCTCTTCTAATTTTTAGTATTTCTTTAAGTCCCTTATGATATGTTTGTAAACTTTTCCTTCATTCTCTCTATTTCTTACTAGATTGAGTTCTTTTCAATCTTAACTTATGAATCTTGTTCAAATAGTTCTCCTTCATCTTTTGAGCTAGATGAAGAGGATGATGAGGGTGGTGAAGCATATCTACTCTTTCTCTCTTTCTTCTTACCAAACTTATTTTTCAAGCTTATTGACACTTTTCTATCCTTTGGACATACTTTCTTACATCTTTGATTTAGTTAGTGCAGCTTCTCTTATAGGTAAATGTTATTTCACTTATTCCTCTTCCTATTATGGTAGTAGAGACTTTTCTTTCTTAGGTGGATCCTCCCTTGTTATTTTTTTCTCTTTGTTAGGGTTCTTCTCCTTCTCTGGTGGCCCCTCCTCAAGGTTACCCTTTGATCTTGTGATTTATTATTTTCTTTTGTTGCCTACTTTTTTATAGGAGTAGTCTCCCTCACTAGAGTCTCTACCTTCTCATGGATGTCTCCTCAAAATTTTCCTTGGGTTGTGGAATCTTCCTATTTTGTGTAGTCATTATCTCTATTATATCCACATAGCATCATTTTCTAGTGACTTTTTATTTGTGTTTGTTGGGGGTTTTCTATTCTCTACTTTTTTTTGGTTCATCAGGTTTCTCCTTCTCTATTTTCTCACATGATTTTTCCTTCACTGATGACTCCTATTTTTGAGAGGTATACTCCTTTAGTGGATTGGGTTGGGATTCAATCCATAGTGATTTAAGGGGATTGAAATTTATAGGTATCTCAAGAAATTCTTCAACCCATCCCTCTTCTTCCTTGTCCTTATTGTTGAGATTATGTGTGTTGCAGACATTGCATAATATATTTTATATTGTATTATTTTATTTTATTATGTAATGGTGCACCTAGGAGCACCTAGATGGATGTGTAACATGGATATATTCCCATGGAATATCCTTGATGAGGTGTATTGACACATTGTGATAATATTTGATGTAATTATTTAATATTTGAGAAAATAAGTGATGCCCAATATTAAATGTGGGTCAGTGGGTGAGGTGGCACATGGTTGAAGTAATTCCACTTGGTGGTTTTGTGAGACTTGCTACTATAAAAGAAACAACAAGGGTAGTTGTTGACGAGCAAGATAAAGGAAATATAAGTTGGCTAAGGGAGCATTTGTGGAGGTTTGAAGCATGACATGAGATATGCGGATTCATGCTTGTTGACATAAAAGTTTTGGTTGTGGCTATGGATTTGAAGGCTTACATGGTTGTATTGTAATGGTGCTTTTGCTGAATAATACATGTTTATGGATGGTTTTGGAGGCTAGGGGTTTTTCACTCAATAAGGATTTCCCATAGTATAATTTGTGTCATATTTTGTGGGCATGTTGTTTGTTCTCTTGCATGTAGATTTTAAGTACTATTTGATTTTGATCTATTATGTGTTATGTGTAAATGGTGATATTTTGGTTGCAAGTTTCCTTACAAGTGATATAAAATCTATGATTTTGTTGTTCTAATCCTAGATTGAATCCATGGGAATGCATGAATCAATGAAAGAAAGAAAGGGCAAGATATATGGGTTTTATAGGTTGTTTATTACATATCTTAGGATTTTGAATTTTCTATTATGATGGATTGTTGGTAGGTTTTGGGCATGTAAACTAATTGGTCAAAATGGTTCTTTGGATGTTTAATTTAAATAAGGAATTTAGAGGGGAGCTTGTAGAAATGACCCCTTAGGCAAAATAAGACCTCACTATTGCATCCAAGGTGACCTTTCCATAAATTTTGATATATAATTTTCCCTATTTTGGCCATGTTGAGAGAAAATGTAAAGCTTTTTTAGTTGTTTCCTATGACAACCATCAAATTTAATCCCATTGGAATTTTCATATTACAATTTTAGAAAATGGTTTATATGAGGAAATAGGTTGTTTTGTTAAAATGATCATAACTATCACTAAGGATGTCATATTTTGGACTACTTACAATCATTAGAAAGCTAATCCAAAGTATTGTGGTTTGGTATAGGTTTGATTATGTGATTTTGATATTTTTCATATTTTTTGAAACTACAATTGGAACAATTGTTATGATTTCATTGATGTCAAACCTATTGGTGAGATAGTTTGTTGTTTGATCTAAGTGTCATATCTATTCAAATGATTGATGAAGAGGATTTGAGAAGTTGTTCATAACAAAAGGATCTAGAGGAAAGGTTGAGTTATGAAGAGGAACAACAAATGGACACTTGATTTGCTAGATTTTGATAACAAAATTGATTGTTTGAATCATGTTGAAAGTGGAGAAGACATTAATGCTAAAATCCTAGAATTGGTATTAGAGACTTGGTGCTTGTGGAGAGAATTTCGAAGGTACTGAAAGCTAAAGATCATGATGTACAAAAGGAGATGCCAAAGTTGAATAAAGAAAATTTTTCTACATGGGAAATATTGGTGAGGCTACATATAGTTGGTATTGGTGATGTTCCACTAGAGTTTATGGGCAATGTATATGTGACTACTACAAGAGTCCTTATGACTACTTAACAATTAAAAGAAAAGCAAGAGAAAAATCATGCAATGATAGAGATTGCTTCAGCCCTAAGCTATGTTGAGTTTGATGATACAAAAGATTGCAAGAATGCATAGGAAATGTGGGTTAAACTAAATATCATCTAAGGAGGAGATGATAATGTCATGAGAGCCGAATTAGAAAGCTGGAGAGGAAAATTTTACAAAATGAGAATGTCAGAAGATGAGAACATATTTTAGTACTGTGCAAGAATCAAAGAGGTTGTCAATGCTATTAGAGGAGCTAATGAAAAGATTGAAGATGGAATAGTAATAAGAAAGGTATTGATAACTCTACATCCTATTTATTCTATTAGGGTTTTTGCAATACAAGAACTGAGATGTACACAAGGTAATACCCTAACTCTGGAAGGTGTGATTGGTAGGATTACTTCTTTTGAGATGTTGAATTTTGATAATTACAATCCTACTACTATTGAATATTCTTTTAAATCACAATTGGTTCTTAGCAAGAAAGGAAAAGGAAAACATGTGAAAAGTGACAAGGATACATGATGAACTTGAGGCAATGATGGCTAGGAAACTTGGAAGAGGCAAAGGGAAATACAAAGGTAAACTTCCTATAATTTATTTTTGATGCAACACAGTTGGTCATATTGCTAAAAGATGTCCTAAAAAAGAAGACAATGATGAAAGAAAGGAAATAAAGTACAAATGAAGAGTAGGTGATTGTGGCAACAAGAAGAACAAGGACTATAAAGAAAAAGATAAAAAGTATTGTTATATTGCTGAAGAATAAACTAACACTAAATCTAAAAGTAATGATGAAGAAGTAGTCTATGTTGCTATGAAAGAAGATTTTGATGTAGATGAGAAAACTACATTAATCTCTTATGTAATTAAAAGTGATAGATGGATAATTGATAGTGGTTGTTTTAGTCACACGACTGGTGATAGAAGTAAGTTTGAGAATATTGAACCATACAAGGGTAGTTATGTTAAATTTGGTAATGGTGTTCCATGTCTTGTATAGGGTAAAGGATCAATACAACTGATTGATAAGATCAAGTGTGAAAATATTTATTGGATTTAAGGACTTAACTATAATCTATTGAGTGTTTCACAGTTAAACAAATCAAGATACAAAGTTGAATTCCATTACAGGAAGGCCAAAATATTTGATGTTGATGGTAAACTAATTAGAAGTGGTGACCAAATAAGAGGTAACTTGTTCCATCTAGATTTAGCTGATGATATATGTTTTTTTAACAACATGGAGACATTTGGTTATGCAACAAGAGGTTATGTCATGTAAATGTTGACAATTTGGTTAGCATTAGAAAAATCTAAAAGTGAAGAAACTTGATAATGCTGTGTGCAAACAATGTCAATTGGGAAAAATGACAAAGTCTAGTTCCAAGAACAAGACATACTCATCAAATGATATTTTGGAATTGGTTCATACTAAGCTATGTGGATCTATTGGTGTTTAAATATATTGTGGAGACAAATATTTCATTCTATTTGTTGATGATTATTCTAGAATGATGAATTTTATTTTTCTTAAAGAAAAATATGATGCTTTTTTATCTATTTAAGTGGTATTTGGCCAAATTGAAAAGGAGACAAAGAAGAGTCTAAAATGTTTGAGATCTAACAAAGGTGGAAACTTCATTTCCAATGATTTCAACATATTATGCAATGAAAGAGGAATCAAAAGATATATGTCAACACCTAGGCCTCTCCTCAAAATGAAATAGATGAAAGAAGATATTGATCAATTATAGAGTGTGCTAGAACATTGATGATGGAGAAAAATGTGTCATAGAAATATTGGAGAGAAGTTGTAAGTGCAGCTATGTTTATACCTTGAATGAAGTGCAAGTCAAGAATGGTACAAATGTTATACCTTTTGAACTAGAGTATGGTTATGCTCCTAATGTTAAGTATTTTAATGTTTCTGGAAGCAAATGTTATATACTTGAGGATAATAGAAATAGAAAACTTGATGGTAAAAGTGGTGAAGTTATGTTCCTAGGATATCCCACTAAGAGAAAAACTTCTAAGTGTTTGAACTCTAATACTAACAAAGTTATGGAAAGTGAAAATGTGAAAGTTGATGAGTATACAAATAAGAAATGAAGTTCAATGCCAAATAGAACCTAAAGAATATAGCTCATTCCTATATGTGAATGAAAGTTCTCCTAGCATCCCACCTAAACAAGTGAGAAAAGTTGTAGATCTACAATAGACTAGGAATGCCAAGTTACAATAGACAATTTCCAATAAATAGACTATAGGTGCTGAGAAATAGACAAATGATGTTGAGTCACAAATAGAGGAAGTTGAACATCAAGAAGAAAATTCCAAGTGTGTGAAGCATGAACAAGAGAGACATAATGAACTTCAAATAATCTCTCAAGATGAACCTATTGAAGAACAAAGAATAAAAGAGCATGTATTAGAAAAATATGCGAGAAGACATCATGCAATTGAGAAAATCATTGGAAGAAAAGAGTTTGGTTTTATTAGAAGGAAAAGAGTTAGAAGTGACACATGCTTGCTTTGTGAGTTTGAACCCAAATTTAATCTACATTTCTTAATAGGATACTTGAGGAAGAAGTATACATAGAGCAACCTGAAGGATTTGTGGATCTTAGCAAGAAGAATATGGTGTGTAAGTGCATAAAGCTTTATATGGTTTGAAAGAAGCCCCTAGACCATGGTATGAAAGACTACATAACTTTCTAGTGAAGATTGGATTTTTAAGAATAAATGACAATAGCAATTTGTACTTGAAGACTAGTATGAATAATGAGGTATTGTTATAAGAAATTTTTGTTGATGGTATCATATTTGGAGGAAAGGAAGCATTATGAAAATTATTTGCTGATGAAATGAACAAGGAATTTGAAATGTCAATGTTTTCTAAGATCAAATTCTTTTTTTTCTTACATGTATATCAAATGAAGTAATTTATCTTTATTTTTCAATCCAAATATACCAAGGAGATACTAAAAACTCTTGGAATGAAAGATTCAAGACTAGTTAATACACATATGGTTACAAGACACAAAATATCTAAGCATAATGATTCTACTATTGTGAATTAGACATTATATAGATCAATGATTGGTAAAATAAAATATATTTTTAATAGAAGACCTAATATTTTATTAATAGTTGTGATAGTGGCACAATTTTCTACAAGTCCTAAGTAAAACCACATGAGGATAGTTAAAAGCATACTAAGATATCTAAAAGGAACATAAGACTATGTATTGTATCACAAGAAGAATGATAAGATTGAACTGAAGGTATTCATTAATTATGATTGGGAAGGAAATCTTGATCATAGATAGAACACAAGTGGAGGTGCATTCTTTCTAGGAAAGAGAGTAATTTCATAGATAAGAAAGAAACATAAGTAGCAGTGAATTGTTTAAATATCATTCTAATCAAGTAATTGTAAAGGAAGAGATCATAGATCCAGTGGTTATCTATTGTGATAAAAAAAGTGCTATTAACATGTCAAAGAATCTTGTAATGCACACAAAAACCAAGCATATTACTATCAAGTATCATTACTTGAGAGAGTTAGTTCAAGACAAAGAAGTAAAATTGGAGTATGTGAACACTAAAGAGAAAATAGATGACATATTCACTAAAGCTTTACCTAAAGATGCTCATGAATATCTTAGAGATAAATTGGGGGTGATTCCCCTACAGAAAGTAATTTAAAGAAAATGTGGTACTTTGCATCAAAGTCACTAATCAGACTATCTTAAAATTGATGTAAGCAGTTATACAATAGGAGGTGCCTAAGGTAGTAGTAAAGAAGAAGAACATAATGATGGAATAGTCATATGAAGATGATAGATGAAGAATTCATAACTGACATGAAAGTATCTACATGGAAAGATGCAAAAGTTAAAATATCTTTGGCATTGTTGTCAGAGGGAGAGAGTAATTATTTAGTCACCATAAGACAAAAAGAGAGGTTATCCCCACAAATTGAAGATTATTCAGAAGAAGAAGGATCAAAATGAAAGGAGATAGTGAAAGTTGTTACAAGATAAAAGAGGGAGAGATTACTTAGAGGGAGCTCATGATCTGATATTAAAAAAAGACATATGTTAGAGTTGCATAGATGAGAATTAGAATGAAACTAAGGGTATCAACAAAGATATGATACACAGAGGGAGTTTCTTGAGATAGAACATGTTTTTGATTGCATGGTAACTAGATGTGTTTCCATCAATGCCAAAGAGGGAGGGTGTTGGAAACCAAAAATATTGGAACAATTATTATTTTCTCATTCATGTCAAACCTATTGGTGAGACAATTTTCTATCTAGTCTAAATGCCATATATATTTGATTGATGAAGAGGATTTGAGAAGTTGTTTATAACAAAAGTATCTAGAGGAAAGATTGAGTTAGGAAAAGGAAATTACAAACAAACACTTGATCAAATGGACTTTGTCAAAAAAAATTAACTATTTAAATCATGTTGCAAGTGGAGAAGACAGTAATGCCAAAATCCTTGAAGATGTGATCAAACACAAATCAAATGCATAGGCTTCACCAAGTGATAGAGAAAAATATTAAAGAACTTGAAGTTTATGCCAAGTGATGCTAGTATCGATTGAGTGCTAGAACAAGCCAAGTAGAATTAGTGTTGATTAAGCATCAATAGTGACTGAGTGACATTTTATGTGTTAAGAAAGAAATCTAGTTGTGACTAAGTAACCCAATAATGATCGAATGTCAGAACATAGTGTTGGCCAAAGAACAACATTTTAACAGTTTATGACAAATCGTAATTTCCATATGACTAAGTTGATTTCTTGGAATATGGAAAGAATGTTGAAGATAAGGATAGATGAGTTGGATTATTTAATGCCAAGAGAGAACTAGGTAAATGACTTAAAGTATAGATTCCAAGAGAATTTTCTAGAAAATAAGATAAACTAAATGGTGATCAAATTCATTATATGTGGAAAATTTAATTGTAAACCCTAAGATCTATAGTTATGTTTAAGAAGAAAAAGATTAGAATTACCTATTTAAGGAGGTACAAAGGAAAACTTTAAAAAAGGAGAGATATTGGAAAGAGTTTGAAGGTTGGAGTAGTTGCTGATGTTATTGAATGGAAAATCTATGCATAAGGCTAGGAAGAGTTGAGGTGAAGAATGATTTCTTGAAGGGTTGCCAAGTGAAAAAGAGATAGATATAATAATGGAGGCTAGATAGTGACTCAATGCATGAGATCCAAACTAAGATTTGTACATGCAAAGTACATTGTACCTGATAGAACAAAACCCTATTGTTACTTTTTAACCATTGCAAATATTATTTTAAATCCTCGAATCATTATTAAGGTTGACCTCACAGTCATATTGACCAAATAGTTACATGTAAATCATTTAATAGTGTGGCATTCTAATAGAATGTTCTAAAGTCCTCTAACAAGGCCACTCCTTACAAGGTGATTAAATCCTTTAACAAGGTCACATTTAACATTGTGTTTTGTAAAGCTTTAATAGGGTTAGATCCTAACAAAGCTCACTTCAAAAGAGTGAAGATTGGTGACATTTTGTTGGTTGTTTTTCCCAAATTGGGTTTCCATGTTAAATCCTAGTGTCATACTTGTGTGGATGTTATCATTTTACTGATTAATGTTTAGATTTTAAAAGTTTATTTTTTGAGGATAGTAGATAGCTAGTTGATGTTTCTAATAGTTGACTCTAGAGGTTGGGCTATGAAATGATAATATTTGAAGTTGATTAAGTGTGTTTTTGTTCAATTGGTACATCTAGACTTTGGATAATTGATTCACCCCCACCCTCCCCACCCCTCTTAATTATTTTAAATACTCTAACAATTTTAGGAGCCCAAAAGTCAAAGGTTATTTATTTTTAGCATAATTTGCAACATGACTTGAGTATACAAAGTTAGATTTTGGACTTTGAATAGTATACATAAAGCTCTTGGATAGATCTAAACATTAGTTCATATTTGGTGTAGGTTTGGTAAGGTTTATTAGGTCATATATTGATCTAAATGGTTTATGATTTATATTAACTATGGTAACATTGTGAGTTTATGATATGGTGTATGTTTTAGAGATTTAAGATTTAATATCACTCTATTTTTACTATATATATTGGATTGGTCTCTTGTTAACATGGTTATTAGTGTTTGATTTGGATATTTATGATGACTTGTTGGGTCTACATGTTTTGCAATATTATAAATGATATGTACTTACAAGTTGCGCTTAAGGCTTGGATATAGATTTTCTTTGCCTATTGATCTTTCATTATTAATGTATATTCATATTGGTGTCTTGGATTTGCATTTTTTATGCCCTTAGTCACATATTTTTTTGATTTTCTTTGTGATGAGATGTTGCTACCAAGTATAATCATGATAGATGATTGTGGTTGAATCTTTGATGCTAGCAGGTTGGAAACTTTGATAGTTAGATGCTTGGTCTATGGATGTGATCATAGTGCCACCAAATTTGGCATGACATGATTGGATATATAGGTACTTCATTGATGTTCATTGGTTTGCATTCTTGATTTGGTTATGTTGGTATACAATATCCCCTCCGCAAATAGAAGCTAACCACTATAATTAAAATATTAATAATAATATATAGTGACATATATGTTAAAGTAATTCATTCATAATTAATAATCAATTTATACAAAATAAACATTTATTATTAACCTATAAGTGTTTTGGGTATATAAATATAATCAAAATACTATAGTCATTATTAAAACCATATTTCCAAACTAAATACTAATATAATTCATATTTACTAAATAATCAACTAAAAAAAATGCAATAAACAATAATATTAAATTAATTATTATTAAAATAACCATGATGGTTCATCTATAATGGGTCACAATCCTTCTAATACTATTTTGGGGATATAAAACTCACATCACCATCAAGTAGGAAAATGCAAAGTGATAAGGACTGACAAGTAATGAAGAATAAGAATATTCAAAACAATACATGTATCCTGGTAGATATATATTACCATTGACCTATTGGAAATTTGGCTAGGTTGGTTAACATAATGTTTTCATTTATGGAAACACATAAGTCATGTTAAGTGAGCAGATCATAAGGACGAAGAATTGGGTTACATAGAAAATTGTGCAAGTGTTACACAATTCATCTAATAGAATAGTTAGAATTTTAAACAACACAATTCATAGAAGCAATATTGACATGTGTGGAGTTAGGAACAACTAGTAGAGAATATGAGGATGATGTGTACAAGAGTGCAAGATAGTATGGTCTGTATGAACAAAGTTATAATGATTTCACTAGTTGTGGTATTATACAAATAGAATATAGAAAGATAAGGAAATGAGTATATTGGGTTAAGAAATTATTTGTTTTTACCAAAATAACTACTTAACTAATTAGGGATGACATCCTAGATGTTAACCCTAAGCTATCAAGAGTTGGTTTTATATTTTAGCAAGTGTATAAAGAGATGAAGGCTAAAAGAGAAGATAATTATGAAACAAGAAGGTATAATTGTAAATTGTAAATGCGATGTTAAGTGTGCTTCAAATGAAGTGAGTGTGATATGCATGTGATGAAAATTGTGATAAGTTTTTTTGAAGAACAACAAAGGAAATATAAGATATTGAAGATATCAACAACAGTGCAAAGTTTTTTGTATCTATCTTTCATATTGAGAAAATTTATTGTACAATACATGGTTGGGCAGTGGTGTATAAATTTGTAAATGTATATAAAACCTCCTAATAGGATCAAGGCTTCTAACATGGCCTAAGTCCTCTAACAAGGATCAAGAAACTATGTGGATATAAAAGACTCCCCCCGAGATCAATCTCTTTAACTAGATACTTTTGATTAGTAGATCATTTTGTGGGTACTATACCCACCAGGGTTTTCCCTTGGCCAGGGTTTTTTCTAGTTAACAAAACATGGAGTTATGAGTTACTTTGTTTTGTGCTTATATTTATCGTTCAACATGTTTATTTTACTTTCTTATGCAAGTTCTAAATTTGTTAAAGATATCTAGTTTTGGACAAAATTTTGCGAAATACCAATTCACTCCCCTCTTAGTATTTCATATTTCTAACAATTGCTATCAAAGAATAGTTACTCAAAGAAGGCTTAATGGCTTGTGCAAGATCCCTATGGATATGGAATAGTTATAGAAGAACCTAAAAGAAGCTCTTAAGTAGATTAATATTCTTACTGAAGAAAGAAAATACTTTGAAGGACATATATGAAGATGCTAATGACTACATTGGGAAGTTGAAAGATAAGATAGATTATCTTCAGTTTAAGAAAGAGTATAAAGATTAGATCAAGGATAGTGGTAAAGTTTCAAGAATGAAGAAAGAATATGAGATCTTGAATCATGAACTAAAGATTACCAATCTAAATTTGAGCTTTAAGAATGATGGTCCAATAAATTTGAGTCAAATTTGAAAGCTTAAAATGAAGATCTAATATATAATCTTACCAAAGTAATATTTGATCTAGAGTCTATAAAGTCAGACTATGTAAGACCTAATAAGTACAATACTATTGTGAAAGGAGAGTTAACCCGATCTAAATAATCTCTTGAGAAGTTGTACTCTAGCAAAGAAAATCTTGGTGAGCATATCTTATACATAGACCTACTTATGATAAAATTGGTCTTAGATACCTTGGCAAAAAGTCAAACAAGAAGTTTGAAGATAAAAAAGGAACCAAGTCTTGTGATTCATCATCTTGAACACAAGGAAGATAATCATAACAAGATTAAGGCAAATCAATCTGATGTTATCCCTAAACAAGTTGAGAAAGTTAATCAACTCAAGAAAGTCTATGTACCAAAGCAACCTAAGAAAGTTGAATCACCTAAAGAAGTAAGGAATAAATGTTAGAAATAGGGCTTACTAAGAGGGGTGGGGGGTGAATTAGTAATCTACAAAATTTAGTCACCAAATATATATTATTTCTTACTTTAAACCATACATAACAAAGTAATAAAGTAATGTTGAATAGTAATAGTAACCATGTACAAAGTGTTAGATTGTGGTGACTGATCAGGAAAGTACTGTACATGGCAGCCGACATATTATGGCCGACATATGGCCGACATGTTATAACCCTAAAGCGGTTTAATACTTGTATAAAAAGGGCTTAGGGTTGGGTATTTTTCATATGTGGTGATACAAAATTGGTTCTTGCGGCGGTATTGAGCTGTAAGGGATTACGGATTGTAATTAGGTTGTAATCACTGGATTGTAATAAGATCAAACTTGCTGTTTGGTGGACGTAGCCCAGGGATTGGGTGAACCACATTAAATCTTGGTGCCTTGTGTTTATTTCTGTGTGTTCTATTATTTTCTGTTATTGGTTATATTTGCATGTAGTTTTTATTTCTGTCCATGGTTTTTTCTTAACAAGTGGTATCAGAGCAAGGTTGTCTTTCAGTTATCCTCTGCAGGAAAATCTCACGGTTAAGTGGGAGTCTCACAGTTGAGTGGGAGTGATGGCAGATGAGGGTAAGTTGAGGGTTGACAGGTTTAATGGGCAGAACTTCCAGTTATGGAAGATGCAAATGGAAGACTATTTATATCAGAAGGATTTATGGAAGCCGTTGGAAGGAAAAGCCAAGAATCAGGGAACTATGTCAGATGCTGAATGGGATCTTTTGGACAGAAAGGCACTCGGAAGCATTCGGTTATGCTTGGCACCATCGGTGGCATTTAATATTACAAAAGCAAAGACGACAGAAGATTTGATGAAAACCCTAGCGACATTGTATGAAAAGCCCTTCGCTTCAAATAAGGTATTTCTAATGAAGCGTTTATTTAATATGAAAATGGCAGAAGGTGGATCTGTTGCAGATCATTTAAATGAGTTTAATACTATTACTAGTCAATTATCTTCTGTGGGTATCAATTTTGATGAAGAAATTAGGGCTCTCTTGATTTTGTGTTCTTTGCCTGAAAGCTGGAATGGCTTGGTAATGGCAGTGAGTACTTCTATTCCTGGATCTAGTACCCTAAAATATGATGATGTGATCGGTGTTATTTTAAGTGAGGAAACTCCTAGAAAATCCTCAGGTGGATCTACATCAAGAAGTGCTTTAAATGCACAAAGCAGGGGCAGAACGACTGAAAGAGGAAGTAACTCTGGAAATCATGGGAAATCAAGAGGAAAGTCAAAGGGGAGGAGGTCTCAATCGAGAGGACCAAATGATTGTTGGTACTGTGGGAAACTAGGGCACAAAAAGAAAGATTGCTGGACTCGAAAGAAAAATGAAGGAGATAAATCAGATGGAGACAAAGAGGCAAATGTGGTAAGTAACAAATCTGAAGAGGATGCTTTGCTTTTGTCTTTAGAGAATGTTGATGATTCATGGGTTTTAGATTCTGGTGCTTCTTTTCATGCTACACCTCATAGAGGTTATTTCATTGATTATGTCCAAGGGGATTTTGGGCTTGTTTATTTGGGGGATAATGAACCCTGTCAGATTGTTGGAAAGGGAAAAATTAAGATTAAGTTGCAGAATGGGAATCATTGGCTACTACATGAGGTAAGACATGTTCCAAAACTAAGTAGAAATTTAATTTCAACAGGGAAACTCGGTGATGAGGGTTGTGTAGTTACTTTTAATGATAAAAATTGGAAGGTTTCAAAAGTTTCCCTTGTAGTAGCAAGAGGTGTGAAAGTAGGCACCTTATATCTTTGTACAGGTCATATTGTTCCTTCTACTTTGATTGTTTCAGAGAAAAATGAATATTCAGGAACAATTACTACAGTTGAGCAGGGAGAACAAATAGCTACTGTAGATTCTGATACAGCGTTGTGGCACAATAGACTTGGGCACATGAGTGAGAAAGGTATGAAAGTAATTCATTCAAGGAAAGCTTTACCAGGTCTAAAATGTGTGAATATGGATTTTTGTGAAAGTTGTGTGTATGGAAAACAAAAGAGAGTGAGTTTTGTAAAGACAGGGAAGGAAAACAAAAAGGAGAAATTAGAGCTTGTGCATACAGATGTATGGGGACCGGCTCAAGTATCTTCCCTTGGTGGCTCTCATTATTATGTTACATTTATTGATGACGCAACTATAAAAGTATGGGTTTATTTCCTTAGACATAAATCTGATGTATTTCAAACTTTTAAGAAATGGAAAGGCTTGGTTGAAAATGAGACTGGTAAGAAATTAAAATGTCTCAGATCTGATAATGGTGGTGAGTATTGCAGTCATGAATTTGAAGATTATTGCTCCACTAATGGTATTCGTAGACAAAAAACTGTTCCAAGGACTCCACAGGAAAATGGAGTGGCTGAACGCATGAACAGGACTATAATGGAGCGCGCAAGGAGCATGAGGTTGCATGCTGGGTTGCCCTTACACATGTGGGTGGAGGCTGTCAATACTACAGTATATTTGATTAATAGAGGTCCCTCTACTCCTTTGGGCTGTGGTATTCCAGAGGAAGCATGGACTAGTAAGAAGGTGAGTTATTCTTTTCTCAAGACCTTCAGTTATGAAGCTTTTGCTCATATAGACTCTGAAAATAGAACCAAGCTAGAAGCTAAATCAAAGAAATGTGTCTTTGTTGGATATGGCATTAATGAATTTGGCTATAGGCTTTGGGATTTTGAAAATCATAAAATTATAAGAAGCCGGGATGTCATATTCAATGAAAAAGTGTTGTACAAAGATCTGTTGCAGCAACATGAGAAGAAAGAAGATGATTATGTAGTGTTAGATGATACTCCAAAAGCTGATGTTCCAGCCATTCCTCATGATGTGCAACAAATGCAACAACAAACACCACACACACCAGTGAATGTTAGACGGTCAACAAGGCCAATTAGACCTCCACAAAGGTTTTCTCCCTCTTTGTATTCTATTTTACTTACTGATGCTGGCAAAACTGAAAGTTATGATGAAGCTGTGCAGGTGGATACTAAGATTCAGTGGGAGTCTGCAATGAAAGATGAAATGGACTCTTTGCTGAAAAATAAGGCATGGGATTTGTGCAAGTTGCCTGCAGGTAAAAAGGCTTTACAAAATAAATGGGTTTACAGGTTGAAAGAAGAGGAAGGAGGTAAGAAAAGATTTAAGGCCAGGTTAGTTGTAAAAGGATTTGCACAGAAAAAGGGAATTGATTTTGATGAGATATTTTCTCCTGTTGTTAAAATGACTTCTATTCGTATTGTTTTAAGTCTTGTGGCTACTGAAGATTTGCATTTAGAGCAGATGGATGTTAAAATAGCCTTTCTTCATGGTGATTTGGATGAAGAAATATATATGGCTCAGCCACAAGGTTTTGAGGTCAAAGGTAAGGAGAACTTAGCGTGCAAATTGAAGAAAAGTTTATATGGCTTGAAGCAAGCACCTCGGCAATGGTATCTGAAATTTGACAGTTTTATGCATGAGCATGGATATAATAGGTGTCATTCAGATTACTGTGTTTATTTTAAGAGGTTGGATGATAATAGCTACATTTTTTTATGTTTATATGTTGATGATATGCTTGTAGCTGGGTCTAACATGGATCATATTAAGGGGCTGAAATGCCAATTAGCACATGCATTTGCCATGAAGGATTTGGGGGCAGCAAAACAAATCCTTGGTATGAAGATTTGTAGAGATAGGAAGAACAGAACATTGACGCTATCTCAAGCTGATTATGTTGAGAAGGTGCTGCAATGTTTCTCTATGGAGAATGCTAAAGCTGTCAGCACACCTTTACCTAGTCATTTGAAATTGACTAAGGAGATGTGTCCCAAGACACAACAAGAGGAGGATAAGATGTCCAAGGTACCCTATGCTTCAGCTGTAGGAAGTTTGATGTATGCTATGGTATGCACTAGGCCAGATATTGCACATGCAGTGGGAGTCGTTAGCAGGTATATGAGTCATCCAGGTTTTGAGCATTGGAATGCTGTCAAGTGGATTCTCAGATATTTGAGAGGAACATCCAATAAGTGTTTACACTTTGGGGGCTCTACTACTGATTTATAAGGCTATGTTGACTCAGATTTGGCTGGGGATATTGATACCAGGCGGAGCACTACAGATTATGTCTTTACTGTTGGTGGGGCAGCCGTGAGCTGGGTTTCTAGACTACAGAAGATTAATGCTCTCTCCACTACAGAGGCAGAGTATGTTGCTGCTACAGAGGCAGCCAAAGAGATCATATGGCTTTAGTTCTTCTTGGAAGAATTGGGACATCCTTAGAAGGATAATTATTTGTTCACAGATAGTCAGAGTGCCATTCATCTTGCTAAGAATTCAGCTCTGCATTCTAAGACCAAACACATACAGTTGCAGTACCATTTCATTCGGTCAGTTTTGGAGGATGGACAGTTAAAGCTGGAGAAGATACATACCAATGAAAATCCAGTAGATATGTTGACAAAGGTTGTAACAAGGGAGAAGCTAAACTCCTCTTCAGCTTCAGTTGGTCTTTTAGACTAAATGTGAATAAAAGAACAGCAGAGTCCAGGGTGGTTTGATCCAGTGGGAGCCCCATGCGGTAGTTGTATTGCTACAAGATCAGTCTCCAAGTGGGAGATTGTTGTTTAGTGTGGAGCCTGATCAATCCCCAAGTGGGAGATTGTTAGATTGTGGTGACTGATCAAGAAAGTACTGTACATACTTCATAAATAGTGGGGTTCGGGGCATCGGCCCAAATTTTTTTTTTTTTGGAAGTAGCCGACATATTATGGCCGACATATGGCCAACATGTTATAACCCTAAAGTGGTTTAATACTTGTATAAAAAGGGCTTAGGGTTGGGTATTTTTCATATGTGGTGATACGAAATTGGTTCTTGCGGTGGTATTGAGCTGTAAGGGATTACAGATTGTAATCAGGTTGTAATCACTGGATTGTAATAAGATCAGACTTGCTGTTTGGTGGAGATAGCCCAGGGATTGGGTGAACCACATTAAATCTTGGTGCCTTGTGTTTATTTCTGTGTGTTCTATTATTTTCTGTTATTGGTTATATTTGCATGTAGTTTTTATTTCTGTCCATGGTTTTTTCCTAACACAAAGATGACTCATAACACCATATTTTTGTTAACTAGGGAAACCTTGGCCAAGGGAAAACCTAGGTGGGGACGATACCCACTAGATACTATACTAATATATAAGTTCCTTGTTAGAGGATGGACCCTATTAGGATTCAATGAGCAAATTTAGTATACGGAGTCCCTGTTAGGAGATTCCAACCCTATTCGGAGTTATGGAAACCTTGTTAGGAGTTGTAGTATTGTAAATGAAAGATGAGCCCATTGCCCAAACATGCACTTCCAATTCAAGAAGACCTCACTACAAAAAAAAGTAATCAGAATTCTGAAATATAGGTATTGTAACTTCTTACTTGATTGATATTTGATCTTTAGCTCAATCTTGGATCACAAAATAGCTTTCACAAAACTTCACATATATCTCTTTCACAAAAGTTCAAATACAATTTCTCAACATAACACTTCCTCAAGATAGCACGATTACACACTTGTATCGATGAGATGTCCTCAACATAAGTACCATACCTTTACAAAAATTGTTGCTAGGTTGAATAAGACCAAAATACACTTTTCCAACCTAGAGTAAACATCTAGAATGTTAGTCCTAATTGGACAAGTAATTATTTTGTAAAAAAAAATCCTTTCCTTCAATTACACTATCTTGTTTCATCAACATATGAGTATCTCCATTTTGTATAGTCTGTACTAACTTTTAAGGTTATACACATCATCAACAAAATGTATACTATCTCCATCTAACTTTTCTAGTCATGACATGACGTCAAAAATATGTTATAAACAAAACAATACATTATTGTATACCAAATTCCATATCCAGACAATTTTTTGATTACCAAAAACTAAGTCTCTTTATTTATGAGGTTTCTTGTAAGAATGTGCATCATGTGTTGCCATAAATGACAACAATTACATATCATTATTATCCAATTATCAACAATCTCCCTAATGCAAGAGCATTCTGGGTGTAAGAGCAATCTTGCATCACTCAAAAATATTTTATTATCAGTGTTTTCTATTTTAATAAGGACTAGTAGACAAGGTGGTTACTATTTGGGAACTTACTAGTTCTGGTAAGTTTTTCATATGAGCTTAGAATGTTCTCATTTTCTATAGGAAGGTTAATTTTACAGTTGTCAGCCTACCATAAAAATCTCATTTCTCAAGCATTAGTATCAGAGAAGTTATTATTGATTTTCAATGGAAAAATTTGTAGAAAAATCTTCAAGCTTATCGTTGGAGGCCTTAGAGTGCTCAGATGAGGTCTGAGAACTTGATGGAAGGGCACTAGCATGATTTTAAGCATATAGATCAGGAGTTGGCATTTTTGAAAAGTGGTTATAATAGCCGATCAGAGTAATGGTTCGTGAGTTATGGCCTTTCAAAGTTGGGCTAACCAAAATATCTAAAATAATTGTCAAAGTTGTATTTGGTTGACTCTATATGTATTCTAAGGGTCTGTTGGTCCTAGGTATTATGTTTCAATGTCTAGAACCTTCCTAGGTGGTATAAAATTGCCTATTTAAGAAAGGCCTAAATATTGTCTAGGATAACTCTAGGTGATAGTTCGTAGCTTGTCTTGCAAATTACTATACTGAAGGTACCTATGTCGGTCAACATATTGTACTTATGAATTCTATAATTTTTCATTTATGGTGCAAATAAGAAGTCCATATTTTGTTCTTTCATTTTCTATTGTTTCTATGTTTCTATTATGAGATTATGGTATTAAGGGGAGCCCCATGCGTCAAGTGGTATTAGAGCTAGAGTTCTTGAATATGTGGACAGATCACCAACTATGAGGCAATTTGCACCAAGACCATGGTTTGGGTTGAGTGTGTAGACAAATTGCCAATTGTGAGGTAGTTTACACTAGGGTTTCAATGGAAGTGATAAAATGCTTCCACGAAGAGAGCGTGGCAAAAGAGCTGCAGGTGTTACACTTGGGGGTTTTTGAGCCTTCCAAAGGAAAATGCAAGCATTGGAAGAACAAATGGGTAGAGGAATGAATCTTCCTATAAGAGATGAAAGTGAGGATGAGGATGAAGTAGAAGAAAATGCCAAAGTAGAGGCAATTCTAAATCTAGAGGAAGAGAGGCTTTTTAGGGCCATCTCCAAGATTGGGAAAATAGCTAAGTTTGAGGTTCCCACATTTTTGGGAAATCTTAACCTAGAGGAGTTGATCAATTAGATCAATAAACTAGAGGAGTACTTTGAGTATGAAGATATTGATGATATTATTGGGTCAAATTTGTGAAGGTAAAACTAAAGGGACATCCAAAGATCTAGTGGTAGGAGGTGTAGTTGGAGCTAAATAGAAAGGGAAAGGAAAAAATCACTAGATGGGATCAGATGAAAGATAAACTAAAGTGACAATTCATTCCTATGGATTATGAGTTTGATCTGTTGAAGAAGATGTACGGGTTAAAAAAACCAAGAAAATCTGTTCAAGAGTATACCAAAGAGTTCTACTGAGTTCTCATCAGAACTAGTCATGCAGAAGTTGATAAGGAGAAAGTCACTTGTTATCTTAATGGGTTAAGGCCTAGCATTTAGGATAAGCTAAGTCTAGTTTGAATGAGCAATATTAATGAGACATACTAGTTTTTCCTAAGAGTTGAGGAGAAACTAAACAAGAAGTTTGACAATAATAATAGTGGAAGAGGTTGTAGTGGAGGATTTTATGGTGGTCATAATGATGATCAAAAGAAAAAAGTTGAGGCTAGAAGCAACAGTCAAAAATAGAGGGGAAACAATTTCAATCATTTCCATGATCACAACAATAGAGATTAGAGAGGAAGAGGCAGAGGACAAGGATCAGGAAGAGGAGGCTTCCATGGAAAATGTTTTCACTATGGTGAAGAAGGGCATAGAGAATTTGAATGTAACCAACACCAAGGAAGGGAAAAAAAAAAAAAAGGTTAGGTGAGAGTTGCACATGTTGATGAAGATGTTAGTAACTCACATTTTGAAGATGCTGAAAGAGGAGAAGTCCTAGTTAACCAAACAGTCCTATTGAGTGGTGAGTATGAACCTAAGCAAAGAAAGAGCTTGTTTCACACAAGGTGCATATGTGAAGATAAGTGTTGTGATGTGATAATTGATGGTGGAAGTACTAACAATCTAGTGTTAGAAATGATGGTCACCAAGTTAAAGTTGAAGAGGTAGAAACACTCGCATCCATACCATATTGCTTGGGTGCAAGATAACCACAAGGTCATGGTCAATGAGTAGTGCTTGGTGATATTCAAGATTGGAACCTACTAGGATGAGGTACTATGTGATATCATACCTATGGACATATGTCATATGTTTTTGGGTATGCCATGGTAGTTTGATAAGAATGCTATACATGATGGGCAAGCAAATACCTACACTCTAACTAAGGATGGAGTGAAACATAAGTTGAAGCCTTTGAAGGAAAAAGAAGAAAAGGTATGTAGTGCTACTAGAATATGTTTTGATGATGGAAATGAGTTTCTTAAAGGTATGAAATATGAGCATATGTGTTTTACTATAATTCCTAAAGATATTAAAGAAGAAGTAGAGGAGGTACTTGCAAAAGTTGCAGATATGTTGAAAGAGTTTTCTGGTATTGTATCAAATAATGTACCTGATGGATTGCCCCCAATGAGAAAGATCAGTCACGAGATGGATTTGGTTCTAGAAGCTAGTTTTTTGAACAAGGTAGTGGACATAATGACACCAACAGAAAGTGAAGAGTTGAATAGGCAAGTTCATGAGTTGTTGCAGAATGGGTTGACTCGAGAGAGTCTAAGTCAATGCATTGTACCAATAGTATTAGCACCAAAGAAAAATGGAGAATAGAGGATGTGCAGAGATGCTCACACTATCAACAAGATCACAATAATGTATAGATTTTCATTACCAAGGATGGATGATATTATGGATTTCTTGAGTGAAGCTAAATATTTCACAAAGATAGATTTGAAGAGTGGGTACCATTAGATTCATATCAGAGAAGGTGATGAGTGGAAGATGACTTTTAATACAAGGGAAAGACTATATGAGTGGTTAGTCATGCCTTTTGGGCTAACCAACACTAAGCACTTTCATGAGGCTCATGAATGAAGTACTAGAGGAGTTTCTAGGTAAGTTTTTCATTGTTTACCTAGATGATATATTTCTCTTTAGTAAGACATTATAGGAGCATTTGATTCATATTTGCAAGGTGTTTGATAAGTTGAGGGAAGAAAAGTTGCTAATAAACCTGAAGAAGTGTAGTTTTATAAAGAAAGAGTTGTTGTACTTGGGATTTTTAGTCTTATGAGAAGGTCTAAAAATGGTCCCAAAGAAAGTGAGGGATATCCTTTAATGGCCTATTCAAGGAGTGCGATAGAGGTAAGATCTTTTCATGGACTAGCTACATTTTATAGAAAGTTCATAAGAAGTTTTAGCAGTATTTGTGGACCCTTGACTAAAACAGTAAGAGGAGATAGGAAAGTGTTTAAGTGGAATATAGGAGTAGATAAGAGTTTTAATTTATTGAAACATAAAGTTACTAAGCAACCTAATTTAGCACTTCCTAGTTTTAACAAGGTGTTTCAAGGACTGTGACTCTAGTTGTACTGCAATAGGAGCTATTTTGAGCCAAGAAGGTAGACATGTTGCTTATTTTAGTAAGAATTTGAATGATGAAAAAAGTAAATATTCTATTTATGATCATGAATTTTATGCTATAGTTCAAGCATTGAAGAAGTGGAGACACTATCTTCTTCCTAAGGAGTTTGTTTTGTATTGATCATAAACCTTTTTAATATTTGAATACTGAAGAAAAATTGAATCAAAGGCATTTATAGTGGGTTGAATTTTTGTAGAGTTATACATTTTTTCTTAAACATAGGAGTGGGAAGTCTAAAAAAGTTGTAGATGCTCTTAGTAGAAGACAAATTTTTTTGATAGAAATGAAGATATAGGTGGTTGGGTTCAAGGAACTTAGTACATTTTATCCAAATGATCTTGATTTTGGTGAAGCGTGAATGGCTTGTACAAAACCTATTACACTTGATAGGAAAAAGTGGTTGGATTTCATGATCTTGGATGATATGTTTTTCAAAGGAAGCCAATTGTGCATTCCTAGAAGTTCAATAAGAGAGAATCTCATCAAGGAGAACCATAGTGGAGGATTGGTTGGACATTTTGGTAGAGGTAAAACCATAGCTTTGGTTGCTAAAAATTCATACTAACCACAATTGTAGCAAGATTTGATGAAGTTTGTACAAAGTTGTAGTGTATGTCAGATGGCAAAAGGAGTAAAGTAGAATATAGGGTTGTATTAGCCATTACCTATAATAGGGAAGCCATGGGAGGATATTAGTATGAATTTTGTTCTTGGATTATTGAGGATACAATATAGGAATGATTCTATTTTTTTTGTGGTTGACATGTTTTCAAAGATGGCACATTTTATTCCTTGCAAGAATACTAGTGATGTTATTCATTTAGCAGAGTTGTTTTTTAGAGAAGTGGTGAGATTACATGGTCTACCAAAGAATATAGTTTTAGATTGAGATACCAATTTTTTTGGGTATTTTTGGTATACATTGTAGAAGAAGTTGAACATAGATTAGTAGTTTAGTTCATCACACCATCCATAGACTAATGGATAGACAAAAGTTGTGAATCGTAGTTTGGGATTTTTGCTAAGATGCTTGGTTGGAGATAAACCAAAAGGATGGGATATGATTTTACCAAAAGCATAATTTTCATATAATAATTTTGTCTATAGGAGTACTGGTAAATCACCATTTTAGATTGTATATGGGAGTAGTCCTAGAAATACTTCTAAATTGAGGTAGTTGGATAAAGGAGAGATAAGTAGTGTTGAAGCAGAAGATTTTGCTGAACATTTGAAGAACATCCATGAAGAGGTGAGGAAGCACATAAAGATGAATACAAAGTATAAGGCTAAGGTAGTTGTGAAAAGGAGATATAAAGAATTTCAGATTAGAGAGGAAGTCATGGTTCATTTGAGATAGGAGCATTTTCCAATGGATACTTATAATAAGTTGAAGATGAAGAAGTTTGGACCATGCAAGATAGTGAAGAGTCATGATTCTAGAAATGCATATGAAGTGGAGTTGCTTATTAAATTGAATATTTTACCAATATTTAATATTTTAGATTTGATAGAGTATTATGAAGGAGGTGATGGAGATGAAGTTGTAGAAGCACAATAGAGCATTCTAGCAACTAATTCAACTACAAAGGAGATTAAGGAGATACTAGATAGTCATGTTGAAAAAAGTACTAGAAATAGAACTTGTGAGGAATATCTAGTCAAATGAAAATGGAGATAGGTTGAGGATTCGTCATGGCTAGCAAAGGAGGTTAATTTTCTTGGTCTTCCTTTGAACATTGGAGACATGATAGGGTTACTTCTCAAATTACCCTAGGTGTTTGATGCAGGAGCATCTTGGGTGTAAGAGCAATCTTGCATCACCCAAAAATATTTTTATTTTCAGTCATTTCTATTTTAATAAGGACTAGTAGATAGGGTGGTTACTATTTATGAGAATTTACCATTTTTAGTAAGTTTTTCATACGAGCTCAGAACCTTCTCATTTTTTTTTATAAGAAACTTCATTTTATAGTTGTAAGCCTACCATAAAAATCTCATTGCTCAAGCATTTGTATTAGAGAAGTTATTGCCAATTTTTGATGGAAAAATTTGTAGAAAAATCTTTAGGCTCACCATTGGAGGTCTTAGAGTGCCTAGATGAGGTCCAAAAACTTGATGAAAGTGTGCTAGTACAATTTTGAAGGTTGTAGATCAAGGGTTGGCATTTCCAAAAAGTGTTATAATAACCAATAAGAACAATGATTCATGAGTTATGGCCTTTCAAAGTTGGGCTACCTCAAATATCTAAAATAATTGTCAAAGATGTATTTGGCCAACTCTATATGTATTGTTAAGGTTTTTGCACCCTAGGTATTATGTTTCACTGTCTAGAACCTTCCTGGGTGGCATAAAATTACCTATTTAAGAAAGACCCAAACATTGTCTAGGACAACTTTGGGTGATAGTTCGCAGCTTGTCTTGCAAATTATTGTATTGAAGGCGCCCATGTGGGTTAGCATATTGTACTTATGAATTCTGTAATTTTGCATTTGTGGTGCAAATAAGAACTCCATATTTTGTTCTCACATTTTCTATTGCTTCTATGTTTCTATTATGAGTTTGCGGTGTTAAGGGGAGCCCCTTGCATCACTCTCCCTTGGCATTGATGGCAAAAAAAAAGGAAAAATAGGCTAAGTAACAAAAACTACACAAATAGTATAGTAACATTGCATCTATAAATATATTTTGTGAAAGTTGTTTTTTTTTTCTTTTTAAATCTTTACATATGCTCCCCTTTACAATATAATTTATAATATTAATCTCCCCTTAAATTTACTTCTACCCTTAACAATTTTGATGTGTACTTCTTCCCCTTTGACATCAATGACAAAGGTCTTTGAGTTTAGGAACAAGAGTCCAAGTTTTGGTCTTTTCTATCTATTCTATCTCTTCATTCATTGCTTCAATCCAACTTTTATTTTTGAGAGCATCTTTAGCATTTCTAGGTTCAAATTTAGCAAGTAAACATGTACCTTTTAATTTTCTTCTTGTCATTGTTCCATCAAATTTGTCTCCAATGATCTGATTAGGTGCATGATGCTTTCTAACATATCTTGCTAATATAGGTTCTTTGGGCTTTGAATGAGTTCCACTATCTTCATTATGAACTTCAGTTTTAAGCTTGGGTCCTTCTATTTGTGATTCAGGTCCATCAGATTTAGTTTGAACTAGCATGGTAGCCTCTAACTATGACTCAAGTCCTTCAGACTATGGCTTGGGTTGCACTATTTACAGCTCAGTAACTATTGGAGATTTTGGGGACTCAAGCTTTCTTTCTTTTAGATAAGTTTTTTAAGGTATTAGGATCATAGTAATCAAATTTTCTATAATCCTATAGGTCCTTCTTTCTTTCTTCTTCACTCTTTTCTACAAACTCATCAATTCTAACATGTGCACTTTTTATTATTTTATGAATAGAAAAATTCAAACATTTGTATGATTTTCTTTTGTAAGAGTATCCTAGAAATATTCCTTCATCACCTTTTACATCAAATTTTCCTTTTCTAGACTATTTCAAGATATAACATTTGCTACCAAATACTTTTAATTAACTTACATTAGGTTTGTAGCCATACCATAATTGATAAGGAATTTTGTTTTATTCTTTTTTCAACTATACTGTATTCAAGGTATGAACTACAGTGCTGATAGCTTCCTTCCAATCTTTGAGAGCAACATTCTTTTCAATCATCAGGGTTCTTGCACAATCCATGATGGATCTATTTTCTCTTTTAGTTATACAATTTTATTGTGGTGTACTAAGAGCTAATACTTATCTTTTAATTCCTCTTTAAATGTAAAAATTATTGAATTTATTGAAGATTAATTCACCACCTCTATCTAGTCTTAAACATTTCAACCTCTTTCCAATTTCTTTTTCTACTCTTGCTAGATACCACTTGAACTTTTGAAAGGCTTCGGATTTTTCCTTTAGATACATGACAATCATCATTCTAGAATAGTCATCAACAAAAAGAATGAAATTTTTTCTCCAGTATAACTCTCTATTCCAATAGGTCCACATAAGTCTATATGAACAATTTGTAAAACTTCTTCTGATTGAGAATTTTTTCTTTTGGAACTAGTTTTTTTAATTTTACCAAATTGGCAATTCTTGCATAGACCCATATCAGGCTTCTTCAAACTAGGAATACCACTTACTCTTTTATGTTTTCTTATCTTAACTAGATTATCAAAGTTTACATGACATAGACTTTTGTGCCATAACCAACTTTCTTCTACTTGAGCAATAAAACATGAACAGTCACTGTGGTCAAGATAAAATAAATTACCCTTTTTTTGCTTGCTAGATCCAACCAAATTTTCTTTTCCATCCAATAGTTTGGCCTATCCATTCATAAATTCTACCTTGAATCCAATGTTATTCAACTGTGCCACACTTAGTATATTATGCTTTAGTCCTTCAACCCAATAAGCATTGTCACATGTAAGTTCTTCATTTAATTAAATACATCCTTTTCCTTTTATGTTTCAAGGTTTATTGTTTCCAAATCTCACACTACCTCCATCATAATATTACATGTGCTCAAATTTTGTTTTGTCTCTAGTCATATGATATGAACAACCATTGTCAATAATCCATATATCATTTTTACTAACATGAGAGATAAGTGCCATCTTATCTCCTTCATCATTAGATTCATTTTTCACAACAATATATATCATTTCATCTTCACTATTATTAGAATCTATAGCTATGAAACAAGATTTCTTACCTTTGTCCTTGTAGTTCTTGGAATCCTTCTTGCCTTTGTGCTTAATGTTTTTCTTTTTATTTTTGATTTCTTTAATTAAACACCTTGCAACAATATGACCAACTTCTTCACATGAAAAGTAGATTAGAGAAACTTTACCTTTGTACTTTCCTTTACTTTTGGAATACTTCCTTGCAAGTAGGGCTTCAACAACTTCAAGATCACTATCTAAAATTTCTTCCGATTCTTCTTCTTCACTTTTTGATTGACTAGACTTTGATTTCTTAACCTTTTCTTTGAGTGAGAGTTTAGCTTTAAATGCAAATTCAATAACCTTTGAACTAGGAACATAGTTATCAAAGTTATCTAACTCAAAATTTGTCAATCTTCCAACTAGAGCATCCAAAGATATTTTATTATTTGGATCACATCTCATTTCTTGAATAGAAGATACTCTAATTACATAAATAGGAAGAAGAGTTCTAAGTACCTTGCTTACAACTTTTTTCTCTTAAATGTCTTCTCTAGAGGCTTTGATTGCACTTACACTTGCTTTGATTCTTTCCATATATTTTGCAATTTTCCCATCTTCTCTCATTTTCATCTGATCAAAATGACCTCTAAGACTTTTAGCCTTAATCCTTCTTACATTTTCATCTCCTCCATATATGTCTTTTATCTTGATCCACATCTCATGAACTATTTTGTAGTCTTTTAATTCATCAAATTTAGCATAATTGAGAGTAGATGCAACATCAATCATCATAATGTTATGATTCTTCTTTTCAAAAATATCTTTAACAGATAATGTTCCAGCAAGAGTCTTGTATTTAGTATCAAGATATTTGCATCTAGAGTCACTAATGGTAGCCAGGTGTAACCTCATAAGGCCTTGCCATGCTACAAAATTGTCTTTGTTTAGCTTGGGAATCTCTCTTTTGTAAGACATCCTAATCTTTGGGTTAGGTCCTTAAAACCTTCTCTACAAGCATGAAAAAATTTGATACCAATTTTTGGAAATATAAGAGGAGTAACTTAGAGGGGAGGGGTGAATCCGTTACTACTAAAATAAAATTTAGATCCCTTAGATGTTAGTACAAAATAAAAACTAAAAACTAAATACTGTTGATGCTCGATAAACCTAAAATGTTGTAACTTAGTAATTACTAAATATGCTTAATAAATGCTTATCATACAATCTGTAGATGTTATCTATGATTACCATTACTTTAACTTAGTTGAAAACATATAAAAGAAAATAGTATGAACACATTTGACACCAAGATTTAATGTGGAAACCCAATTTGGGAAAAATGACTAATTGCAACTAGTTACTATTTTCACTCTTCTAAAGTGAGCTCAATTAGGAGCCAACCCTGTAAAAGGTTATAAAACACACTATTAAGTGTAACCCTATGAAAAGATTTAATCACCCTATTAGGAGTGGCCTTGTTAGATGTTTTGAGACAATTCAATAGAACTACCACCTTGTTCAAGGATTTGAAAATAGCTAATAAGACAACTCTGTTAGGAGATTTAGATAACTACTACAATGGTTAGAAAGTAACAATGAGATGACTTGATTTTAATGCAACTGAATTATTGATTACAAATCTCTATTCTAGCTTGTACTTGATCCTTCCTAATCAAATATATCTTTTTTGATCCATAAGGATATTCTACTTATCCTTCAAATTCACTTCCTCTCTTCATCTTCAATTCATTCATAATATCTTCATTGCTTACACTTTTTGAAATTCTCAACTTGACCTTACACTTATATCTTTCATATTATCAAGTCAGCTCAAATATAACTTAGAGTAGTTAATATTCATTAACTCAATTGGCAAGAATCAATAGATAAATTAATTAAGCTTAATATGCCAAAATAAGGAAATCCTTCGTTAGCCAACCCAACTTGGTAGAAACTAACTCAAAATTGATTTCTTGTGTTAACCAATAGAAGCTCGATTAACACTATAGACTTGTGAAAATCCTTTGGTAAATGAGTGAGCTCAATTAGCACTAATTCCATCCAAATTTCCTTCATTAACTGAGTGAGCTTAGTTAACACTCATCTTTTGCATACTTTCTTTCGACACCCAAGTGAACTTGGTAGACATTGCCTTCTAAACTAGGCAACCACATGAATGCTTGGTAGACACATAAAACTATCTTCACTACTTGGGTTAGCTCAGCATATACTAATTGATAATGATATGATAGTTGTGTAACATCAAAGACAATACACAATTAATTAATTGTATCCAACACATTCCTCCAACTATTTCTCAACAAAAGATACTTTTAGAGCAATAGACTCTCTGAAATCTTATATCCTCTTCAAAATCTATTCCTTTTGAAGTTCCAATTTCCTGATGCCATTGTGAATACTTGCCATTTGTCCTTCAAAATCATCAATCTTACAAGATGAATATTGAATTTGGCCAGATAGAGCCTCTAGCTCACTCATCTTTCATTCATTTTGACTATCAATCTCCTTAGTCAGTTTGTATGAAAGGGTGCACTTAATGTATAATATCTTCCCATCCATGTTGACACTTTTGAAGTTCCTTGATACAAGTATCAAGACTTATCAAATCATTCTTAATATTTTGGAAAATGGTGCTAAACAAGTTAGCATCATGTGAAATTTGTGTCTTTTCTTCTGCAACGTTCAACAAGTTAGTAAATTCTTCATCAAATGATTTCAGCTTTGCTTGTGCTCTCTATTTAGGATTTGATTCTATGTGTTGCACTGTTAGAGTACTATGTAGTCTATTAGTAACCTCCATCAAGGTTTTGTAATGCCCCGCTAAGGGATCCAAAGAATTAACCTAAAGTTTCACTAAGTTTGGTAGCATTTTTTTTTAAACATGAAAGATAAATCATTCACAACTTATACATAGTAACAGAAGCAATAGCAACAATTCAAATGAAAGTAAACATAACATACATAACAAATTACATTCTTCATGAACCCCTTAACATTGTATCACATCTACATTAACTATTCATCTAACAACACATCCTTAGCAATGAAACATCCAATGTTCTTAAACAATATACAAGTGCCCTTTTTGTAATTACATTTTAGTTTAGCTCAATTATCCACTGTACATGTTACAAGGTATGAAAAGATTAAAAGAATATACATCCATGTAAATAAACTAAATCATCATCCAATATTAATCCATGATGCAATTAAAGTAAATGAAACCATAAACAATACATGATACATCATCATAGGAGATAATCATAAATTACAAACATAACTAACTAAGTGCACAGTTCCTCCCAACCGTAAATAGCATCATTAAACCATCATGGATCCTAGCCATCCCTCCATGTGTAACATTCCAAAGCATTGAAGATATCATCAGTATTAATATAGTAGGAATGCCACTCCTAAAACATCCTACATCATATGCAGAAAGTATTCTAACATGCAAAGTAAGCATAAGATAACATCATCTAACATATGCAAATCATCAATATAAGGAACATACTAGTAAATACATCCATCATACGGTATATCATCTATCATAATGATCCAAGAACATAATGAAGATAAATACCAACCAAGGATGCTCCAACCAAGGTGTCTACAAATGGATCTCAAATGATAAGAGTGATAAAGCACTACCACCCGACCAAGTGGAACCTAAATGGTCCACTCCCACCATGTTGAGGAGATAATCTCAAGTCCAAAATAGGCTATCCAAAATTACAAAGCATAAATTGCTATAAGTCTAGGAATCCTAAAAGTATACTAACTCAAAGCTTCCAACACATAAATCGACATCTAATTCTCAGAGGCACATAATGACAAGTAGGAAACCTACTCTGCAAGCAGGAAAGTGTCATCACATATATCATGTAGAAGTTATCCTGGTAGTTAATTAAACTCCATAAGGCCCTACTGATCCTTATACAACCACTAGTATCCTCTCATACTAACAAGGCATACTATGGAATGCAAGGTTGCAACCAAGCGTTCTCTCTACTCCCATCCTAGTCTGTACAAGCACTCGAGGCATGGGCGAGAACCAAAACAATTATATTTTTAGGTTAATTTAATCCCCATTTAGTGTAAATGTTATCACTTATTAACTAAACTGACAATGAGTTACCCTGGCAGCCACTTAGGGCGCCGGCCCCCATTGCAAGCCACTTCCTGACACTACAAGTAGATAACCTACCCTAAGCTCATGGAATCATAAAATCACCCTAGTCCTATACAAGTGACTGGAAAGAAATACCAAAAGATAATCCACAATAAGAATCATCAAATATCCACAATAAAAGCATCAAATCTCCATGAGCATCTGAAAAGCATCCATAGAAAATCATGACCACAATAGTTCTCTATTGGCAACTAAAGGCATCACTGATAATCAAAAATATCCATTGGTTCTCAATAACGAAAATATATCTCAAAATCATACTGATCGAAGAATCCAAAATGGTTGAGTCAAACATGTCACAACATGACATCATCAATAAAAAAATCAACACTTTAGTCCCATCATGGCAACTGGAAAGTAATCCAAGGATAACTGATCAATGACCCAAAAATGGTTAAGTCAAGTGTCTCAGATACATATAACTCAACTTTATTCCAGAAGACTGATGAGCAATAATAAGCAATAAATATAAACATCTCATAGAGCAATCCATCACATAACCATGGTTGGGCTTAGAAAGATCGAGACCAAATAAGATCAACATGCCATCACATCTCATAACTCCCGAGCCTCTGGTAACAACCTAAGACTGGTCAACAATCTAGTCAACCCAAAAACCCAAAACAAGAAGCATAGAGAATATGCAATGCAAACACATGTTTTGGTTTACTAAAATCACATAGTTGAATTAAGTGTAGAGGTTTTCAGTTTTCTGTTTGCAAGTATACTTCAAGTGTATAAGATTTACCATTTGACCTACATGTCAACCCGTTTGTTTCCTCGATTGCATTATTCTTACCATTATTTAAAATAATATTTTAAGAATAACTTAAGGGTAAATACTTTACTCATTAATTAAATTATTCTCTTTATTTAACTATGATCCATATTCTAATTGATTAACTCTTCTTTAATGTTACTTCAACTTTCAACATAAATCAAGGATCATTATTCGTTATATTATAAGAGAGCCACTTACTAGTCTTTGAATAAGAAGATTATAACTTTATTAAAATGATCAATTAAATCAATCAATTAACATAGGTATACAATCCATAACTTTTTATCATTCTAATAATACTTAATTAAAACTTAATTAAATATTACTAAAATTTAAGCCTTTTAATATTATTCGTTATAACTAATAACCATTACAATATCTAAAGTCATTATTCAAGTCATTAAAATAAGACTTATCAACTTCAATGAATATCAACTAAAAGTCAACTATACTCCAAATCCAAAAATTAATATCTTTTACAAAACTTTAATCATTAAATAATCTCTACTAGATTAACTCTAATTGGATTTATTGATAACTATTTAAACCATTCATACTATTATTTATTAATAGTTTGTTAGACCCAACAAACATTAATAAATAATAAACTCATCAAAACTATTATTAATCGATCTAGAGAACCTTCCATAAACTTCATTAGTTAGTATTTAACTAACTCTTAACACCATTAAGGTATATCAATGATTTAGTTAATAACACAT